>CAUZXS010000286.1:0-22500 GCA_963585895.1 Sepioteuthis lessoniana | reverse complement strand
ATAGGCCTCCATGTTAATGCACACAAGACAGAATATATGTGCTTTAATCAAACAGGTGACATCTCCACACTAAATGGTAGCTCTCTGAAACTTGTGGACAAGTTCACCTACCCAGGAAGCTGTGTCTCATCAACCAAGACAGACATCAACACAGGACTAGCCAAGGCATGGACATCAATTGATAGGCTGTCGGTCATATGGAAGTCAAACCTGATCGATAAAATGAAACGCAGATTTTTCCAAGCAGCGGTCGTGTCGATACTGCTATATGGATGCACTACATGGACACTAACTAAACAGATGGAGAAAAAGCTTGACGGCAACTACACAAGAATGCTGCGAGCAATATTGAACAAGTCCTGGTGGCATCACCTCTCAAAGCAGCTGCTGTACGGCCACCTAATACCCATCATGAAAACTATCCCAATTAGACGAACCAGACATGTGGGACACTGCTGGAAAAGTAGGGATGAACTCATAAGTGATGTACTCCTGTGGACCTGTTCACATGGACAAGCAAAGCCAGGACGACCAGCTAGAACCAACATACAACAGTTCTGTGCCGATACAGGATGTGACCTTGAGGACCTGCCGGGAGCAATGGATGTTAGAGAAGGTTGGTGGGAGAGGGTCAGGAATATCCGTGCTGATGGCGCAACATCATGATGATGATATATATATAATTTTTTTGCTGTTGGTTCAATGAGAGAAAGAAATATTTTAAAATAAGTAGGTCCATGAAGAAATTTGTATTTTTTAGGATTCATTTATTTATTTTGTTCTTATATATGTGTATGTTGCCAGCTTGTTGCTTTTGTCAGAGAACATTTGACACAAGACCTTGTGAATGAAATAAAAATAAATCTTTAAAAAATACAAATCTCTTCATGGACCTATTTATTTTAATGAGTGTGTGTGTACATACATATATATATATATATATATATATATATAAAATTATGGAAGGTTTATTATAACATTGATAAGGCAACTTGAAAGGATAAATACACAAATATGTAGACAAAAAATGTCTATATTATTTAATCAAATATGTATTAATGAAAAAATTCTGCTCAAGTATACACTCACACATATATGTATCTCTGTATACATATTTACATAATTATTTCTGTGTGTGTGTATATATATATATATATATATATATATATATATATATATATATATCTGTAGATAAGTATTTATACGCATTATATATGCATATACAAATATACATGTGCATATGTGTTGGTGTGTGTGTGTATATATATATATATATAGATCTGTGAATGTGTGTATGTGTATGTATTTATATATATATATATATATATATATATATATATATACACGTATATAAATCTGTGTGTATATATATATATATATATATAAATTATTTCATTACGTTGATGATACTTTTTGTCTCTTCAAATAGTGAGACTGAGACAGAATCATTTTTTACTTCCCTTAATAATATCCATAAATTTACACCGGATAGGAAAACTAACTTCACATTGCTCTTTCTAGATATAGGTTTGTAGGACTCCTTCATGTTATGTCAATTCAATATATTGTAAGCCTAAATTTACAGATCTTTATACTGTTGGATTCCTTTTGTCCTACTAAACAAAAAATTAATTTGATTAAGACCTTGACGTAGAGAGCATTAAGGATTTGTTCTAAATCTGAACTTGTTGATTTCTATGATTCTTGGCAACAACAATTTTCCTCAGAATATTGTGCAAACTGTCATTAAGAATAAAATAATTGATTTAATGAAATCAAACTGACATCAGTACAAAGATACCCTGTTTATTTGTGTCCCCATTGGCTGGGTGGAATTAATGATAGATTTGCTAAGCAAATCTCACAAGCTGTACTGAAATGCTATTTCTCAGCCAATGTACAGGTGGTCTTTAACAAGAAACCTATTCTGACATCTATCCATAAAGACGTTCTTTGCCCCCATCATAATAATTCTCTTATTTAAATGTCATTTTCGTTTGCTCTACATTGGAAGAACCAATCAAAAGCTGGATGCCAGAAATAAACACCTTATGAAAATACGGAACTTTAATGTTGGCCCAACTTATAATCTTAAGAATATGTAAGGGTCATTAATTGCAGAACACCTTATAAAAGAAATGTAACTGTGCTGAGAAATTTAGTGTGGACTTGTTCTTTTAATTGAGCAAGTCACACTCTTCATTTCACTTAAAATGTTTTCTTGGACATATTATTTTTTTCTCACCCTACATATTTCCATTTAGCTCCATTGAGTGAGGATTTAAACCAGTTAGCTTGCTTGTCATTTTTTAAGCTTTTATTCTTGTTATGATTAAAGCCTTGGGTCTTTTTATTGGTATTATATATATATATATCTATATATATGTATCTTGCTCAAGTAGGTATATTGATTTATGTATGTATACATATTGATATATGCATTTATATATATATATATATATATATATATACACACACACACACACGCATACCTATTCATGTATGTTGATATATATATATATATATAAATATGTGTGTAAAAATATAAAAGTTCATGTATTAACATTTTTTTATGTATATGTACAAACATATATATTTATAAATATGTTGATATATACATATGTATACAAATAATATATATATATATATATATATAATGATGGTAAATAGGGGCATCATATTTTATTAGTTAAAAGCAAAAAACTAAAGGGACCCTTTCGTCCAGCACTTTGTCAATAGTTAGACAAGAAATCGCTTAAAATATTAAAATAGCAATTGGTGAGGGGGATAAATATTGTTCAATTGTTGGAGATAAAGTGGGGGGAGCAAAAAAAAAAAGCAAAACCCCCTAACTCTCCAAATTCCACCTTCTGGATTCTCCAAACAGACAAAGTTCAGTAAATGGTCTTCTTTGCTTGCACAGGCTTATTCAGCCATGATGGCTATTGATTCAAGAACAGCAAGACTCTTCTTCTTGTACAAGACTGAGAAATAGTTTGTCCAGCATATATAGCTCTAACATATGTGTTCATCAATTGCTGATTCTTGTGCTAAAGAGCACCTGGATGTTAATTCTTGAGATTGGTTAAGTAAAAATTGAGGCAAGTGCTGTCTCACTTGAACCTCTAGCTTTGACTAGTCCTACCTGTATAGTCAGCATCACACGGACATTGAAATTTATAAATTAACATACTTTTTTCTAGTATAGGCAGGACGTCCATCTGAGTGGACAAAAAGGCTGGTCTAGTGGTGAAGATGATTCTCACCTTAACTAAGTAGAAACAATGCTTAGAAATATTATCAGCAAATTCCTAACTGGTCCAATCCATGGGAGTTTAATATATACAGGACATTTTGAAAGACCAGACAATTTACAAGTGAGTTAACATGTAGCTCAATTTCTACTTAACTGGTTACAATGACTGTGTGCAGAGAAAAGGAACCGTTGTTGGACCGTTGTTTTTTCGGTGGGGTGGCAGTGGTAATGACAATGAAGATGAAGAAGTGAACCCCACTAAAAAAATGTGTGTATATATATATATATATATATATATATATATATATATATATATATACACACACACACACATATATATATATACCAGGCCATTGGCCTCCTGAGTAGAGTGTTTGCCAATGGCCTGGGAGACTGAGTTTCAATCCAAGGTCGAGTCATACCAAAGACTCAAAAAATAGTACTTGATGTCTCCTTACTTAATACTCAGCATTATAAGGTACAGATCAAGGGTAAAGTGGAGCAATCTATGGAAAAACGTGGTGCTTTCCCCTACACCTCGATGTAGTAGCTATTGAAAAGAGAGCCTTTGAGTCCCCCTCGACAATGGTCAGCAACTTAACTTTGTCATCACTTACATATTCATGTATATATGTATGTATCCATTTTTATATATATTTATATATGTAGAATAATTTTGATATACCTATTATCCTATGTATTTTTGTGTGTGTGTGTGTGTATGTGTGTGTATATATATATATATATATATATGCACACTGAGGGAGATGTCGGAATCTGAATTTTTCTCCATATTCTATGATCCTTCATGTTAATATTTACTTCTGAATTAAGTTCATGAACAAATAAGTTGATGATATTGCAAAACCCATATTTTTTTTCATTAGCAAGGTTCAAATTATTTTTCTACCTCTTCATATATATATATATATATGAAATAGTCATATCTGGGAAATGAAAGATGTTCTTGGGAAGAAACAGATGTTAATTGCTGTTTCCTGTAATGCTTATAAACTTGTACCGTGGGTGGAAACATTGCAAATTCTCTTTGAAGGGAAAATATGTTTTCTGATTTTTATCTGTCTTCTGCATAAACAATATGATTGCTAACTGTCACTATCAGTGTAAATATTTACTTTTTTATTTGATGAAGTCGTTGTTATATGACTTTCATATTACATTGAAAACAGACATTTATTCATTTGAATTCAATGGACTTCAGTTTTATTTTGATCTATATTCATCTAAGTCGTAAGTTTTTACCCTGTGTATTTTATATTTGTGCACAAAGGTGTATATCTTACTAATTTAGAACCTTTAACGAAGCAATATATATATATATATATATATATATATATATATATATATATATGAAGAGGTAGAAAAATAATTTATATATATCAACAAGATTTTGTTGAATATATTTATAACATTTTGCTTATATATATTATATATATATATATATATATATATAAGCAAAATGTTATAAATATATTCAACAAAATCTTGTTGATAGGAAAAATATATTTACTATCAACAAGATTTTGTTGAATATATTTATAACATTTTGCTTATATATATTATATATATATATATATATATATATATAAGCAAAATGTTATAAATATATTCAACAAAATCTTGTTGATAGTAAATATATTTTTCCGCACACACACAGATATATAATTACAATACCCATTAAGAAAAAAAAAAATGAAATTACCCCATACATAAAAAGTGTACAATTTTTTGAAGTTGTAGAATGAATATACCTGATCTGATTGAATTTTTTATAGATGAATCTGTATCAGATGCGTGAAACTCATTTAGAATCTTTTTACTGTTTTACTTTATAATTCTTCATTGTTTTTGTATGAATTCAAAGTACTTTTAGCAATAAATTTTAAATTTACACACACATTCACATGTATGTATGTATGTATGTATGTGTGTGTATATATATAAGGGCTCCAGGCTGGTTGTTTGTCCAACCAAGTAATTTATTTTGAATAGCTAAAAACTAGAAAAATAATCTGCTGAGTGTATGGGAATTCAGACTTTGTGTGAAATAATTAGATTTCAATTAATTATTTTAGTAGTAAATTCTTTTTCTAATTAAACTTGGAGTTTGAAGTTGCAGGATTTCATTTATGAAGCTCAAGGCTTAAGTGGGCATTTGTTTTATGTGGATATATCAATCATGTAATAATAAGCTAATTCAAAGATAGACTGTTTGTTTTAGAATCAGCTGATATTTAATATTCTAAGATAAAGAATTGGGGAGAATCAGCTGATGTTTGGGGCTTAGCAATGACGGGTCATTAAAGAACTTAGCTGATGTGTGATTTAATGATAGCGTAATTATTAAGTTAAGAATGTAGATATAAGAAACAGATTCAAAGACATGATAGACGAGACCCAGAGCAGAACCCCAGAAGACAATGCATCATGCATGCAACAATATAAGCTGCCAGTAAGTGAAAAAATAAATATAATAACAACAGCTGTAGTAGGTTGGGGTCTTGGAAAATGTTATTATCAAATCAATAAAATAGTTATCAATTGATCTTTTAAATCATCAAATACTGTTTTTATTCTGATATCTGTAATTTCATCTTTTCAATGGGGCTTAGAATATTCTGACTATATCCCCTGTTGAGGTGTAAGACTGCTGTAAGAAAGAAGTGTCCAGGGTTTGAAACTAATCTAAATTTTGAAAGATGAGGCTCAAGTTCTGGAGAGTGTCGAGTACCCATTCTTTATTATAACTCCCTTGTCAGCTCTGACCCTGAGTATTAGTTCCTGACAGGATCTCATCTATTGGTCAAATAGATCTGTTTAAAATTATGTACAAACTATCAATCTTGCTGATGTATTTCTTCTCTTTGTTTCTCTTTTTGTAATATAATGGCCAAGGGATTTCCTTTCATGCCTTTGGGTTTAGTTAGGCTGAGAACCTTTCGGCTCAGTGCATGGGTTACTTAGGTGCAACATTAACACAGGTGTTCACGTGCGCACGCGGAGCGGACGTGTCACTCAGATGTCACAATAGCCCGAGATGGGAAACGGGGTTATAGAGTGAGAATGACGTCCCGCACCGGAAGCGCGTGGAGGATTTTGGGAATTTGAAGAAAGTTAGTAGAGTTGAGACTAGACACCGGACAAGAAGCGTTGACTTTCGCTTGCTCGCAGAGGCCTTGGGCAGATGTCGCACGAGATGGGGGGCAGATGAAAAAGCCAGCGTAGAAAGATTGTGCCTCTCTCTCCTTATGTCGAAAAAACCTTTAAACTTAAAGGTAATAAAAAGTTTTGTACCTGAACTGAGAAGTCGTAGGTGTTTTTCGTGTTTCGAGATTCCTATGTTCTATGTATATATCTTACAAACATTATATGTCCATTTCATACATAGCAATATCGGGCTATGGTACATTTTTACTGACTGCTAGACAATCCCACTAAGCAATAAATTTTTGTACCTGCAGAGTCACTTTGTGTTTGATGCTCTTTTTATCACAGTCAGGTCGCATTACATTTGAATCCTTTTTTAGATGGGTGGTTAGAGAGGCTTTGATTATATCAATTGACTGGTCATGTCAAGCCCAAGTCCCACTATGATTGTCCCAACTATATTCTTCAAATAAGTACCCAACCCTATTTTATCTTGAAAATGCTAGAAGGCAGTGGCTAACGGTCAGTTGTATTGAGAGAATTAAACTTTGACTACTATTAATTTGTATGGCTCTAAGTATTGTCTACTGAAAAAAATTTGACCAAGGCTTGGAGTCCTACTCCTGACTTGAGTATACTGGTAGTGTATCCTTGTCTCAACCAATGGGGAATCAGCTTCCCCCTTAGTAAATTTCCAACACAAGTTGGACTCTAGTGTGTGTTGTGGAGCACTGGACCAGTGTAAAAACAAGCTCTACTTATGTGTTTTTCAAATAAAAAAACAAAACAAAATAGAATCTCTCTGAATCTGATTCAGAAAATGAAGCAACAAAATAACCAAGATTTACTCAAATTATTAGAAGAAATTTGTCTTGCTAAATTGTCTCCATTTTTGACAAAAAATTATCTCCTTTAGAGCAATCCCTCAAATTGTTAAAAGGATGAGAAACAGTAATCTACTTGTGGAATTGGACAATGAAAAACATGCTGAAAATCTCATTAAAATGAAAACTTTCCGCCATGTAAAGTGCAAGGCTTACCCACATGATAGACACAATACTTCCAAAGAAGTTATAAGAAGCAGAGAATTGTCTTTGGCTACACCCGAGGAAATAAAAACAGCCTTAGGAAAGCAAGGGGTCATGGACTAAAAAAGGATACCCATGAGAAAGGGTAGAGAAGAAGTACAAAAACACACCTACAGTTAGATTTTTAACAAACCAATGATATCTTAGGAAATTAAAATTGGATATTGCTTCAAAAGAATATTACAGTACATCCCAGAACTCTTGAGGTGCTTTAAATGTCTTCTGCAGTTCTCCCTATGGTGTCCATACCTTTGACATCTGACAAGGAGGAAGATTTCATAAATGAAACCTAATGCTGAAACTGTCAAGATTTTCTGGAATATTCAAAAAAGAGAGGGAAATGATGGAGGTAAAATATTGAAGGAATATATTTTTTGAAGTTGAATCAATGTATAAAAGCAAACACATGCCTCTGTGGCATGGAGAACAAGCTCGATCAGCAGCAACAAACAACCAGGGAAGTACAAATCTCTCATTGAAAAAAAAATGATATAACAAGAACAGATGAGGGAATTGCTGAAATCAAACTAAAAGAACCCACAACTAGAATATCTCTATAGGACCCTAAAATTTCAACCAAAATGTGAATACGTTAAAAAGAAATTCTCTTAGATACTCAATTCACTCACCAACTTCAAAAATAGATAACTCTGAGGAAAACCCCATGTATCAAATTCAGAAGCAAACATCAAAAAATAAAGCATAACTACACCAATCAAACTTGTACCTTCCCTGTAATCAAAGATGGTTCATACTCAACCATCATCTGGGCAAAAACAGTTGAAAGTATGAAACCTCTCAAGTCAATCCAAAGATCCCTCAACATAAAAGCAAAAAAAAAAACAAACAAATTCAACCTACTAGAATGGATGAAAATAGAAGAGCCTAATTCAATAAAAAGCAAACCAAAGAAAACTCATCAACACCCACCATAGAAAACAAAATCAATACAACCAAAATGCATAACATAAACCTCATACAATAGAATCCGGGCCAATTAAAGAATTTCATTAACTTTTGACCAACTATGACCCACAACTAGTATGCCTTTAAGAAACAATCCTCAAAGACATCAACCAGCTCAACATCAAACAATACAATTACAGAAAGATGGAAACAGAACTTTAGCAGGTGTCTCAATCTTAATTAGGAAAGACATACCACAACAACAGATCAACATTGATACTAAACTTTAAACGATAGCTGTTGAAACAACATTACACAAACCAATAAACATATGCTCTATTTACATTCCACTATATGACCGCATAAATGGAACAAAACTAAACATACTTATTGAACAAATCCCTAAACCTTCACATATCAGTGTTGTGACTATTAAGGTGATCTCATAGATGATCTTAACAATCCCAACATTCTATGCAGGTACCAGAGAACCAATAAAAAAGACAAAGACCTTGAAAAACTAAACAACAACAATAACATCTGCATTCTAAACAATAAATTCCAAACCGATCTCAATCCATCTACGAGCTCCTACTCAGCCATAGATTTGCAATAATTAAAGTTACATAGACTATAAATGGAAGATCCATAATGATCTTTGAAGCAGTGACCCCTTCCCCATTATACTTGAAAGTCCATAACCAGCTCACGATAATAAACTCCCCTGTTGTAAAATGAATAAAGCAAACTGGAAAGAATTAAAAACTCTTTGTGACCAAAAACTGATACAAGATTGAAACAACAAAGACCTAACAAATCACTTGAAACCCAAATCTCAATAGCAAAGGAAATTATACCAAAAACCTCACCAAATGCCTGAATCCTAAAATTGATGACTATCTACATGTTGAGGATATCTGTATCACCTTCAGATCTAAATAGATGCACACTGGACTGCAGAGCATCAACTGCAACAATGCACCAAGAAAATTAAACAATAGGTAAACACTAATGGCTTCTAAATCTCCAAAACTAAAATTCAATGCATTAATTTTTGCCAACTAAGGAAAAGGCATAGCAATCCTACACAAAAGACAAAACAGAAATACTGGGCATCAATCAGTACAAATTCCTCAGTATATTTTTTATCGAAAAAAAAAACAAACCCTTCATTCACCTTTTGTTATATAAAATGTATCGGCATACTCATTCACATTATAGCCTACATGGAATGGGGCATAGACCACCAAACATTACTTAAACTGTATTGAACCCTGATCTGTTTAAACATCAACTATGACTGCTGTATAAATGTGTGTATATATATATATATATATATATATATATATATAAGCCAGGAAATCCTATCAGAAATCACTGAGCACAATTAACCATGAAGAATTGAGACTTATCCTAGGTGCCTTCAGAATATCCTCTGTGGAGAGCCTCTACCCTGAGGCTCATAAACCCCTTCTACATTTCAGATTCCAAAAACTGGGCCTTCAATATGATACAAAAATAAAATCTTTATCAACTAATTTGGCTCTTAATTGCATTTTCAAACCTTAGACAACCAGTTCAATTTAAGTAAAAAGAAAAGCAATAAAACTTTTTGGTCTCAGCATGAAACTCACCCTGAAAGCAGCAGAAATCTCACTCCCAAACATCCATGATACGATAGAACTAAGCTTTCCCCCTGGCTCCTTAAACAACCAGTAGTAATCACCAATCTTATACTCACTCCTTAATCTATCAAGAGAAACTCTCCAACATCCAAGAAAAATACCCTAACTATTCCTAAATTTATACAGATGGCTCCAAAGGCAGCATCAGAAGTGGATGTGGAGCAGTTTGCTATGATAAAACTATAAAAAAATGCCTTCCAAAGTGTCATCCAGTTGTCTATCTCAACCACTGGCAAGTAATTGCTCCTATGAAGGATCAATTCCAGGCTTGTCCAGCTATCTGCCCACATTTTAGATCCAGACAACTGAAATCAGCAATCGCATCAGACAGCGTTGTTAGTTCATAAAAAAAATAAATCGAAGTCACAATGCCAGAGACAAAACAAACACAGGGTTGTTCAATAATTAATAGAAAAGTTTTTAAAAGATAATGCAATTACATACAAGCCTCTTCCCCAATGAGTGAAGTAATGCGATTCCCAGACCTATCCCCTTTTATCTCAGCTGTCAGTCTATCTAGCAGTCGGCACAACTTTTTACGAAGCTAAGTCGAATAGCAGATCTCAATAGGGCTTCACTTCTGTCTCAGAAGGTCTGGTTCAAGGCTTAAATGTGGAGCAATAGGAGTTTACTCTGCTGATTGCTGCTTGTTTCTCTTCTCCCTGGCTTCTGCTGTCTGTGGGGAAAATCTTGGTTTATATAATTATTCTTTTCTATTTTTGTATATTATCAACAGTTTTCTTCTTCATTAGATTTCAGTAATTAATTCCATCCATACTTGCTTATCTCTCTCTTCAACAGTGACTCTCTGTGACCGTTTCCTCTCACTTCCACATGTCAGCTGCTGTGCCTCTCTCCTTGCAGTAGGCAGCCCTCTGTCATGTAGCCAACACGTCATGTCAAGCAAATTACTTAGTCTTTCGAAAACAACAAATAACTCAAAAACTTTCCAGTTCTCAGAATTTGATATTTCCCCCTAACAATCATATCTGCATCTAGGTTGTGATTGATCTTTTTATCCGACCTCATCTGTCCAACTAGTCATTGTTTTGGCTTCATTGTTTCTGATGACACCTTTAGTACAATTCAAAATATATATTTAACTTTTCTCTTTCTTTAAAAAAAAAAAAAAACGAATTCCATATCCACTTTTAATAATATTTAAACAAAATTTTTCTTGCTTTTCCATTTTGACAATCTATAATATCATTTTTCTAAAACCAATTTATTCATCATATTCTTCTAAAATCCTTGCCAATTATTTTTCTACTATTAAAATCATCCTTCAATTTCTTTTGCTTCATATCTCTGTCACATCACTTGACAATGTTATAAAAGGAAACTTCCATATTCACTGCTGAAACTGGCACAATACAAATAGCTCTTAATATCGTCTCAACAAACAACTCTAAACGATTCATCATCCATTCAGATTCCTACTCTACTACTACCAATCAAAAATAGAAAACTGGATAACTCTCTAATCATCAAAAACTCTTAAACAAACTAAACCTCATAAGTCATACCAAAAGGGTGATATTCTGCTAGATCCCAAACCATATAGTAATCCAGGGAAACTGTAAAGCTAATTTAATAGCCAAATCTGCACTCAACATGGTGCCCAACAAAAACCCCAAAATACCATACACTGACCTAAAAACTAAAATCAGCCAAATAATGACAAAGAAATAGCAACAGCTATGGAATGAAAATACCCCCAACAAGCTTTACCAAATACAACCTATTTTGAAAGAAAGAAAACCAAATGTTACTAAGACTTGAAGAGAAAAGACCACTCTAACTTTATTGTGCATAGGCCACATTAAATCAACTCACTCCTTCATACTAAAACAGGAACCTTCACCAAAATGCCCATGTATAATACCATATACAGTGAAACATATTTTGGTGGAATGTGGAAATCTCACTCATACTCAGAGAGATTTCTACAACATAAAAAGCTTGAAAGAACTATTAAATCAACAGACCTTAATAACATAATCAACTTATAAAAAAAAATCAACCTCTAATCAAGGACATAGGCCCATAGACCAAAACCCCACCTACAAATAAATAGCCACATATACCCCTGGATATCCAAACCCTTAGCAGAAAACTACTGAATCTTTACAACTATATCCAATAATCAACCAAAGAAAAACCTAAAATAATATTCAAATACCTACACAAATAACCATCATACCCTACAAAGAAGAAATAAAACCAAAACATTTTTGGCATAAAAGAACCCTAGAGTTGATATGCCACAAAATCCAACCAACAGCATATCATTTACTGAGATATATATATATATATATATATATATATATATATAAACTGCTGGAGAGGAAGCTGGAAGTCAATTACACAAGAATGTTGCGAGCAATATTGAACAAGTCCTGGCGGCAACACCCCAGAAGGCACCAACTATACGGCCACCTGCCTCCCATCACGAAAACTATCCAAGTTAGACGAACCAGGCATGCAGGACACTGCTGGAGAAGCAGGGACGAGCTCATAAGTAATATACTCATATGGACCCCCACATATGGCCGGGCAAAAGCAGGACGACCAGCTCGAACATACATACAGCAGCTATGTGAGGATACGGGATGTAGCCCTGAAGACCTGCCAGAGGTGATGAACGACAGGGAGAAGTGGCGAAAGAGGGTCAGGGATATCCGTGCTGGTGGCACATGATGATGATATATATACACACATACACAAATTCAATGGATGATTTTTTTTATAGTTACATTATTTGGCAATATTTAAGTTTTTACATTAAATTATCCTCAAGGCATTTAAATATGTGATGTCTTCTAGTTTTTATATTTAATGTAATTTTATTTTTAAATGAAATGAAAAAAAAAAGGATTTTTTAAGATTCTATTTTTATTAATCATGTTCTGTTTCAAAACAGAATGTGATGTAATTGGTGTTCACATTATCATTGGCAAATATATATAAAATTGATTAATACAATACAATGATATAAAATTTAATTTTATTAGGAAGCTATATCACATATTAATCTTGCCCTGATAACACTGGTTTACAAAGAAATTGAGGCAAGCACAAAAATACCCGTTTTTACCTAATTTGAGGGTGCTGAATTCAAATTTGAAATCCGTTTTTACTCATCACCTCTAGTTTTTTAGATATGCATAGTGTGCATTTTTTGCATATACAGTACATAAAGGCGTATATGAATTCAGGGTTAATTCTAATATTGTGAGACTTATGGCTTATTTTTTAGTTATTATGCACTAAATGTAAGTGATATCATTACATTATATATATATATATATATATATATATATATATAGAGAGAGAGAGAGAGAGAGAGTTATATATTGAGACTGATTTTGACAGTTAAGGCAGCAGGTCTCAATCCACACTCTGGCAGTCATTGGAAGAGGTTGTCTCGCAGGCGGCGCAGGAGGTTGGTGTCCCTCAACTATCGTGTTACACATCTTTTGGGTTACTAAATATTAGTATTACATTTTCAAATGCACATTAAGTTTTACTTGTTATATTTTCAGATTCTCCAATGGCTTCAAGCACGTCAAAATGTCGAGGATGCCTCAACAAGGCCAATTCTTTCTGCTATATGTGTGGGGACTTCACAACAGTTGCACAGCATCGAACCATCACTTCCCTCCTCAGAACCACCTACTTTCACTATTTTGACTGTAAAATTGGTGATCAGGACAAGTCTTGGGCTCCACACATTTGTTGTAAACCCTGCTACAATGGACTAACTGCATGGTTTAATGGCAAGAAAGCGGCTTTCAACTTTGCAGTCCTGATGGTTTGGAGAGAGCCATGAAACCACGCAGATGATTGTTATTTTTGTTTAACTAATATAACTGGTTTCAATGCATTTTCTAGAAAAAAGATAATTTATCCCAACCTTCGATCTGCTAGGAGACCCATTCCCCATTCAGATGATCTTCCTGTACCAACACCTCCAGTAAATAAGGATCTTCTTTCCTCATCAGATGAAGAAATACATTCAAGGGAGGATTCTGCCGAGTCAATATCTTTGGAAGATACTGAGTCTACATATTCAGGAACAAGTGGCAATGAGCCACACTGGATCACGCAAGAAGACCTGAATGATCTTGCTCGTGATTTGTATCTGTCAAAACAGCAGTCAGAGCTCTTGGCTTCTCGGCTTAAACAGTGGAACCTAGTCCAGGAAGATGTAAGGATCACAAGTTTCAGGAATCAGAACAAATAAGGTCATTGGTCTTCTTATGGGTATGCAAGCAGGCTTCACAAAGTACTGTTGTTTTCTCTGTCTCTGGGATAGTCGAGCTGTATCCCAGCATTACAAGCAGAAAGACTGGGGGTCTAGAAGCACTTTTGTTCCTGGTGAACACAGCCTCAAGGAGAATCCTCTGGTGGACATGAATAAGGTGCTTCTTCCTCCTCTTCATATCAAGCTTTGTTTGATGAAGAATTTTGTGAACGCATTGCACAAAAATGGTGCTGGCTTCCAACACTTGTCTACTGTGTTCCCAGGTCTTAGTGCTGCTAAGCTCAAAGAGGGTATCTTTGTCGGACCTCAGATCCAAGAAGTGCGGAAGGATACTGATTTTGAGGAGCTTCTTAACTTAAAGGAACTGAGAGCATGGGAAGCATTCAAGTCAGTCTGTAGTGGCTTCCTTGGTAACACATGCATACCAGATTACCAAGCCTGTATTGGGAAGTTGCTAAAGTCTTACGAGGATATGGGGCGCCGAATGTCACTCAAAATTCATTTTTTCCATTCCCACCTCAACTTCTTACCGCTAAACCTTGAAGCAGTGAGTGATGAGCATGGAGAAAGATTCCACCAAGACATTACTAAGATGGAGAGCAACTATCAAGGCAAATGGAACCCTGGCATGATGGGAGACTTCTGCTGGATGCTCTTGCGTGATATCCCGGAGGCAAAATACACCAGATCTTCTAAGAAAACACACTTTTGACTATATGTGGTACCATGAATTGTGTAATTGAGTCATCCAAGTGTTCTTTATCTATCCTGTTTTATCTGTTATAAGCTGCTGCAACTCTTGAAATATGCACATATATTCTCTGTTTATACTAAAATGAGACTATTTAAAAGCCAGAAAACTAGAGGTGATAGAGCAAAACTATTTATAAATTTGAATTCAGCACACCCAAATTAACAAAAAACACCTATCCCCATTCTTGCCTCAGACCAAAAATTTATTTGTGTAAACCAGTGTAATAGTTTAAAATAAAAACCAAAACATTCAATGTTGGCAAATAATTTAACTATAAATAAAATCATCCTCTGAATACCTTGTGTTTTTTCAGATTTGTACATTTTATATACCATCAGATTTGCTTCCATTTTCCCAGATATATATATATATATATATATATATATATATATGTGTGTGTGTGTGTTTTTTATTTATTATTTTTTTCATTTTGTTAGTTTTTAGGTTTTAGTCTTTGGAATTGCTAGTTGTCAAGTGGGAATTATTTTCATACCTACTTTTAGATATAAGTTCTGATTTTTCAAGAAGTTTATTTTGTTTAGGGAAGATGATTATGGCTATTTTTCTTCCTGACAAATATTAGTGTTTTGAGGTGGTGTTTTAGATGATGATACTTTTCTTAGTTTTCACTTCTGTTTGGTGTATTTTAATTTGATTTTATGAAGTCCTGGCGATTTCAAGAACATTTTAATTTAAAATTGACCAAGAAAATTTCATTTGTCCATTAAGTAAATAAAATTGGCATTTTGAGGAACCATGAACTCTTTTGAAGAAAATTAATAAGATAGGACTCATTTGTAAAGAAGGAAAATAGAATGAATTTTTGTAATGGGCAATGTTGGGTTCTGATGCAAGTGTCTCTGTATGTGTATTTATATAATGAAGTAATACTAGATAAGATCCTATTGTCCACATATCTGGTGGTAATTTATCTTGTGTTATAACTATGTTTCGTTTGTTCAATTATTATTTTGTACTTCTATATATTCAAGTATTTTGAACCTTGAATATATAGAAAGTGTTAATAATATATAATATAACTGAATGTCTCATGTAAGTTAAGGGATCTGAAACAAAAGAGAATTTAGACCTGTAATATGAAAGTAGTTATTCAATATTGATGATGTCCCAAATTTCTTGAGACTAATCTTGGGTATTAATGACCCTGAGCCACTCTGGAGCTAGTCTCATGTCTCCCTCTTAGCTCTTAAGATAGAATCTTCAGCATATTCAAATTGTCAACCTTATTTTACTTTCATGGTTTTGAATCATTAACTAAAACTGTATAAAATCTTTAGTAATGTGTAATATATATATATATATATAGCTATTCAGCATCTAGATAAAAGTATCATTCATTTGTTTCATTTTCTTTTTCAACTGATCATGTAATCTGGTTTGGGTGTGGAGGTGCTACTCATGTAGTTAAAACCTTACCTCTTTTGCAGGCAGTGAAATTTTTGTCACCAATGGTACACAGACGGTGTCTTGTGATAGCTCAATGTAAGACATTTTCCTGTTGGCTGCTCATTGACCAATTCACTATTACTGTATAGAAACATCACGAGGAGGTGTCACTGTGGTGTACAATTGTGTAAAGATTATTCTAAAAATATCATAATGATTGAGGAATATACCTTCTACTTTGCAAATTTTCTGAAAATTCTTTTTCCACTTTACAAGTATTTAAAAAATCATGTGCTTGCGAAAGGGTTAAAAAAAACTGATACAAAAAATGTAAATATGAATGCAATTCCTTAACCTATAGACATGAAATCAGTGTGGATAGGTTGATGTGCCATTAAAATGAATGAGTATTATCTTTATTTCAATATAAACTTTAAAAGATGCAAAAACTTTCCGCCGCCTAAATTACTGAAACATTCATAAATGTAGGAAACAAATCTTTCATTGTTTTTGTCACTGAAGTCAAGTGACGCACATTATTAGGAAATATTAACAACATATAAAAAATTAATGATAATAAATAACATAAATTGTTTCATTTTAGTTTATTTTATTCTTTGGTTTTGATTCACACTTGTGAAACTGAAATCTTTTTTCTTTTTTTATTGATCACATTTTTAAACTTCTCTAAACAGTTTGTTGTGGTGTTGTGGCTGTTCTGTGTTAAAATAATCACAAGTTGTTTTTTTTTTCTTTTTCAAACTAACAAAAAAAGTAAAGTTAAAATAAAGAGTCGAATTATATAATTTTTTTTTTCTTTCATTCTCATTCTTTTGGAATTTGCTATTCAGTGTTGCACATTAACTTTTTGAAATTCTAGAAACATGTCCTGAAAAGGGGATATAAAAAAAATTTAAAAAATTAAATGATATTATTATGAGTACTGAGAACAATTAAATGAAAGAAATGAAAAAAGACAAAAGAAAAATGAGAAGAAAGAAAAAAAAGGGGATATGAGAAGAAATTGAATGAAAGGAAGAAAAAAAAAATGACGGGAAAGTGGATGAGTAAAAAAAAAAGAAAGCATAAAGAAATAAAAACTTTAATTAAAAGAATGACTTGGGACGGGGTGTTATTTTTTTTTTTTGTTAATTTGTTTCACTTGGACATAAATGTTGAAACAATTGAAAAAAATTACTGTCCTTGAATTTTAATAAATCATTTTTTTAACAACGAAAGAAGAAACACAGTTCCAAAAGCCCCCCATCCCCAAATTGCAAACAAAATGAATTGATATTTTAGTGTAATTTATGTTTAACTGATATGTACATCTATATACATGAATATATTCTCATTTTCTTTTCCAGATGAATGTTTTATTATGGTGGCTTGGAAAAAAAAAGATTTGGCTCTGTGATATTTGATATCACCTCAATGGCAAGGTAAGTTATTGCCTGGACTGAATTTTAAATTGCTTTCTGCTTTGTTTGTTTTTTTGGCAAAATAATTTTTTTTTTTTTTATTGCTGTAAGTCCATGAAAATTCTGCCTTTTCTTTCTTCACTTTCAAAATATTCACTTCTTACTGCCTTTCAAGAGATGAACATTAGAAAGATTTTTTTTTTCATTTGGATGTGGTCATAAGCCCAGAAGAATGAACAGGAGGGAGTCTGGGACTTTTGTATTTTATTGGAAAAAAAAAAAAAAAAAAGGAAATATTTAAAAGAAAAAAAAGCCAACTAAAAAAAATTCATCCACTTAAGCACTCAGTGCTTGCTAAAAGAAAACAAAAAAGACTTGGGAAAAGATTTCCTTTTTAAACTTGTAGAAAACATTTCAAGTGGCCATTTTTTTTTTCTTCTTCTCTTATTCCTTCTAATAGTATCATGTTTTCACCTCCTTTTCATTCAAGAATCATTCCTTGAATTTCAATGTCTACTCAAATTGTCCAGAGAAGGAGGAAAATGAATTCAGTTAAAAAAATTTTTTTTCATTTTTTTTTCTTTTTTTACATTTATGATATTGACTTGTTTTTGGGTAGGAGACTATAATGGAAGTGTCTCAACTGATGTATTTTTAAAGTATTTTTAATTCCTTGCACTAAAAGGAAATAATTTAAATAAACTGGATCCGTTTTCACCTTTTCATTCCTGTGACAAAAGGTCAACAATCATCAAAAATGTTTCTTCTTCCATGATAAAAATTGTTTAAAAATCTTTGGCAATCATTTCAGTCTGTTTAAACTGATCTTTTTATTGTTTTCCAGATAAGGAGAAAAAAAAAGCTTCTTCGCTACTCAAAGCTGTCATTCCGTTTACTAAGTGTACGTAACTGCATTTCCTGTGGCTCGGGAAGATGTTGAGGATGTTGTCGGACTGACCACCGTGGACGCATATTCAAGAAGGGCCTGAAAAAAAAAAAACAGATTTATCATCAGGATATTTAATTAGGCATGGAAGTTTGATGAAAAGAATAAAACTGTTTAATAGTGACTTAAGAGCAGTTTACAAAAACATGGTAATAGAACGATGTAGACTTCAAATTGATATGTAAGTATATATGGTGCTATATACAATATACGTAGTATATTATATGAACAAAATAGTATATATAAAAAGTCTCATAGTTATATAGTATATTATTGTTGTGGCCTTGAAGGGCCAGAAATAAATAACACAAAGAGATATTTATGGAAATACAGACAGTAGTGGTTACCAGTAACTGACTAGACATGCTTGACTCATTTATCGAGTCAGTCACTATTTATAGTAACATGGAGGGTCCAGGCAGTGACGTCATGGGATATATCACCATAACACACTCCTTTTTAGCCTTGCTTTCATATGGAGTCAATATTTTTTCTTTTTTAGGTTTATTTCTAATTTTCATTTGGATTTTCTCTGTTCTGGAGCCGTTTGTGGTATCGGAACCTCTAACATGTTGAACACGACATCCATTGGGTCTTCCTCTTGAGGGTGGTTCTCAGCAGTATTCGAATACCGCTTCCTTATTTGGTTCAGGTGCTTTTTATGGGTGAACCTGGACTTCTTGATTATGTATATCATTTTTCCAATCTGTTTATCCACTTTACCTGTCTCCCAGTAGGACTTGTTGCTTTGAAACATGCGGAAAAAAACCTTTTCGTCAATTTTGAATTGTTTTCTAGTCACTTTGTTTGTATGTCCAGGTTTTGATTGGTTTGGCAAGAGTTTGTCAAACACTGACTTCAACTTCCTTGCAAACATTACCTCAGCTGGTGTCATGGCAGATGACTATTTTGACTCTGAATAGTAATTGTTCAAACTTGTACAAACCCCTATGGGTGTTTATACATAGTAGCTTCAAACACTCCTCATCCACAGATATCTGGAGATAGGCATCACTCAAATCGATTTTTGAAAAATATTTTCTGCCATTAAGTTTTTTTTTTTTTTTGCAAAGATCTCTTTTGGACTTGGAGAGGGTAGTGGTAAGCTTTTAATACAAACACGGATCTCTTTACATTTCTTCATAGCATAGACTGTACTCCACTTTTGATAGTGCACCTATTTGTTTGAATCTATTTAATTCAACAATGTGAATAGCACATCATTTCTTTTTAAAAACTAGTTAGATATTCGGTTTCACCTCAAACTTGGCAGACATCTTTTTACATCTGCCAAGTTCACTGGAGAAGACATCTGGGAATGCTTTTTTAATTCTTCTTTTAACTTTTCCGCTTCAGTGGTTAAATGTGGTATTTTTTGACAGAAAGAATTTATTGGAATTGTTCTGTCCAGTCAGTATCAAAAAGATTGTTGGCGTTTCTCATCACAAACCTTTTTAATTTCAAAGTTTTTTCTTTGAATGTAATGTTTGTAATTAATTCGCCTGCAAATTTTATTTCTTCCCCAGTTACACTTCTCGTGATTTTGTTAGCTTTTATCATAGTGGGTTTGCTCAATTTCCTCCATATATGCAAATTTGTTATCAACACATCTGAGCCCGATTTGAGTTGTAACTTTTACTTACTATTTGAACCTGTACAAATTTCCTAATGTTTCAGCCTTCTGATTCGCCAATCTTAGAGATTTTTATAAAACTATTTTTCTTTTTAGCTCTGCAGTGTGTGCTTTTGTGCCTAAATTGGTCACACATCGGATACTTTTTAAGTCTGTATGGGCAGTCCTTATACCAATGCAAGTGTCCACAGCCAAAGCACGGTTTAGGGGACAAAATACTTTTTTTCTTTGGTTTTAGTTGGTGACTGGTCTTGTTTTTTTGTTGCGTATCTTTTTTTTTTTTTATATGAAATATGCTGCTTTCCTCGATGTCTTTCGAGTCTTGGTGAAAGCTCACAAAACATTGGCAGTCTTTGGTGATTTGTTGCAGCATTGAATTAGGTTAGTTCTCAAGTTAATTAAGAATCCTTAGTCTGATTTCTATGTCTTTAATGGATACTAAACCTTAAGCATTTGATGTTGTTAGCACTCATTTCTGAAAATTTAAAATCGTCACAGTGTTTGTTTAATCTTTATCATTCCTTGTGAGATTCATGCAGTTTCATCTTTTATGGAAGAGACATTTTTGGGATGAATAATTCAGTTAACAATTGTACTGCTTCAGTGAATGTCAGGTTGTTGTTTTTTTTGGGTAATATATAATTGACAAATTTGGAATGTTCAACTGTACCAAACTTTCTTAGTAGCAAATGAACCTTCTTGAAATTAGTCTAGTTAGCACAATAAGTGTTGTAGAGATCTTAGTATCTTCTAAAGTATGAAGCAAATGTAATTTCGTCTTTAGGGGTGTAAGGGAAATCATTGATAGTGCTTCAAATAGCATTTTGAGAAAATGCGTTTTCATTTTCAATATTCTGACCCCAATTGGATAGAAAACACACTTTTGACTATCTGTGTCTATCCTGTTTTATCTGTTATAAGCTGCTGCAACTCTTGAAATATGCACATATATTCTCTGTTTATACTAAAATGAGACTATTCAAAAGCCAGAAAACTAGAGGTCAAAAGCCAGAAAACTAGAGGTAATAGAGCAAAACTATTTATAAATTTGAATTCAGCACACCCTAATTAACAAAAAACACCTATCCCCATTCTTACCTCAGACCAAAAATTGATTTCTGTAAACCAGTGTTATTTAAAGTAAAGGCTCTCTCTTTCTATATATCTATATATATATATATATATATACACACACATACAGTTTTCTCAACATCTTGTGTACTTTATATATATATATATATATATACTCTCTCTCTCCCTCTCTCTCTTCTGATTATATATATAATATATATGTCATCATGTCACACTATCAACACAGATATCCCTGAATTTCTCTCAATACCTCTCCCTATCATCAATTGCTTCCAGCAGGTCCGCAGGGCTATATCCTGTATCAGCACAGAGCTGGTCTATGTAGATTCAAACTGGTTGTCCTGCATTTGCACGTCCATGTGAAGGGGTCCAAAGGAGTACATAACTTATGAGCTGGTCCATGTTTTACCAGCAGTCTCTCGCATGTCTGGTTTGATTATTTTAATAGTTTTTGTGCTGGGTGGTAGGTGGCCGTAGAGCTGCTGTTTTGTGTGGTGTTGCCGCAAGGACATGTTCAATATAGTTTGCAGCATGCTAGTTCACTTGCCATCCAACTTGTACCACATGCATTTAATTAGTGTCCATGTAGTGTATCCGTATAGCAGTATCGTCATGACTGGTGCTTAGAAGAAATTGTATTTCATTTTATCAGTCTGGTTGGACTTCAATAGGAACGATATATTTTATACTATATAGAGTTATACGGAATAATATATACTCTCTCTATTTATATGTGTATATATATATATAAATATATAGTATACAATATGATATAAATTAAGTATAATATACAGTAGAGTATACTATATACATAATATATTTTATATATGTATATATATATATATATATATAGTGTAGTTTACTATATACATATATA
>CAUZXS010000285.1:15000-91276 GCA_963585895.1 Sepioteuthis lessoniana | reverse complement strand
GGAAAGCAGTGAGTCTGTGAGGGATGATGAGAGGTGTGGGAGGAGTAAGGAAGTCAACACAACAAAGTTAATTGGCCAAAGGGTTAGGCTTAGGGTTACTATGTTGAGTTCACGAAGAGACTCCTAGGGAAGAGGCCAGCACTCTTCAAATAGGGTCAGTGGCATTTCCACCAGGATAATGCACCAGTCGACAAATCCATACTTGTGACAGGCCAATTGACCTAGTTGGGCATCAAGCCAGTTCAATCACCCTCCTTATAGTCAAGACCTTGCCTCCTGTGACTGTTGGTTATTCCTGAAACTCAGAGGCTGTCGTTATGAGACAATTGAGGAGATGAAAGAGGCTGTGCCGAAGATCATTGACACGCTCACACAAGAGGACCTCCATGGGGCCTTCGAGAAGTTGTTGGAAAGGTACAACAATTGCATTGCAGCCGGAGGAGGTTACTTTGAAGGGGACTACAGTTTCAAGTGCGTACTATCAATAAAAGTACCCATATGATAAAAGTCACTAAAGTTATCGTATGCAGATCGTATATTTTTATTTATATCATAACACTATTCAAACACTTATATAGATTGACACAGTGAAACATTGATGGAAGTTTGAGCAAAGCGAATTAGGCGATCAAAATATACTGCCGAAAATTTATTTCGATTTATTTGTTACTTGTCAAAATTAATCTAAGTTTTATGTAAGTCTTCTCGCTCTTTTGCAAAATAAATGAATATGTTTTTTTGTGGTTTCTTTACAATTACAGATACATGAATAAATCAGTGCTGATGTATTTGTAAAGTAAATCTTCGAAAATGCAATAGTATCAATGAATCCACACACACACACACACACACACATATATATATATATAATGTGTACATATATATATATATATATATATATATATATATATATATATATATATATATAAAGTAGCACGACCAAATCGTTTAAATATTTGTTTGTTTTTTTTTTAATTAGAAAAGTGAATAATTTGTTGGGAGTAGTATAAAAACTAAATTAATTTGTTTCGTTACCAACTGATGTATTTCGTTATGATTCATAGATTTTGTTAAAAAAAATCTTTAGATTAAACATGTTATATATATATATATATATATATATATATATATATAATATATATATATATATATATATATATATATATATCAGCATAACAATAATAAACTTAAAAAAAGCGGTAACTTAAAATTAGAAAAATGCAAAGACAAATATATTTCAATTGATAAAGCAATCTAAAAAAGATTAAAAAAAGCACCATATTGTTTCATCTTCATGAAACCATTGTTTCCAAACACACACACACACACACACACACACACACACACACACACACACACACACACACACACACACACACACATATATACACACATACACACACAAGCACGTGCTTGTGTGTGTGTGTGTGTGTGTGTGTGAAAATGAACAGAGAGGAGAAACACAAGTTTTTCAAAAAATAATTTTTTAATTGGTGTATATGCTACATACGTGCGAAAAAAAAAAATGTTAAATGCCCTTATCTAAAATAATTTGGTTTCATCATTGGTAGATAGATTCAGTAAGCGTACAAATAGCGAAAAGAACGTTTCCATTGATTAAGGCTGATATATCATAGATTGTTTATGCAAGTTTTAAAAGAGGAAGGTAATAGAAATGCATACATTTGCTGATAGATAAATCATAGATAGATAAATAAAATCATTATCTTCATCATATCGCAATGCTACCACTGATCTCCCAGATCTTTCTCCCGCCACCCATCTCTATCTTCCATTTTTTCCCGGGAGGTCTTCAAGGCTACATCCTGTATCGGCATAGAGCTGTTATATATAGGTTCTAACTGGTCGTCGAACTTTTTCTCGTCCACGTGAGGGGGTCAACAGGAGTTCGTTCTTACTTCTTCATCGGTGTCTCCCATGTCTGGTCCGTCTAACTGATAGTTTTCGTGAAGGGTGGTAGGTGGCTATACAGATGCTTTTTTTGTGGGGTGTTGTCTCCTGGACTCGTTCAATATTGCTCGCAGCATTCTTGTGTAATTGTGATTAAGCTCTTTCTCGATACGTTTAGTTAGCGTCCATGTAGTGCATCCATATATCAGTATCGACACAAAAACTCCTTGGGAAAAACTGCGTTTTATCTATGACAGGGAGACTATCGACAGCTGTTCATGCCTTTGCTAGTCGTAAGTTGATGTCTTTCTGGTTTGATGAGACACTGCTTCCTTGGTCGATGAACTTGTACACTAGTTTCAAAGGCTCAACCTTTAGTTTAGAGATGTCACCTTTTTGATTTAAACACATGCATTCTGTTTTGTTTGCGTTGACATGGAGGCCTATCTTAGCAGCTGCTCCTTTCAGATTATATAGCAAGGTTTCGGTTAGGGCGGGTGTATTTGCCGAATAGGCTTATGTTTTCGGTGTAGTCTGCGTCTGTAATTGTTTGTGCGGTGTATCTTCTGTTTCTTTTCTTTGCCAGCTTGAAAGAGACACATTAATGTGAATTTGCCTTTTTTAGATAAACGTTGGAGCTCCTATTACTTAAAAATTTCAGACTGAACGTAACCAACACAAATAGAATGTTTTTAAGTTTTCTTTCATTTTGCAAGTTATTTAATAAATGACATTCCGTAATGAAGGTACAAAAACCGTTAAGATGAACGATGGAAAATAACTTTGTAAATGAAATATATATCTGAATAACTTTCATCGCTGTACATTCTCATTCCATCGAATCGATTTCTAGCTGCTTTTACTATATATATATATATATATATATATATATATATATATATATTAGGTATATCTGTTTATAGGTACATATCTCTATATTTTAATATATTTGTGTCTTTTTGTGTTTGACTGTGTGTGCGTGTGTCTCTCTATGTGTATGTAAGATTAATAATGACAAACATTTTTTTTTTTAAATTAAAACTAAAATCGTTGTAAATTTAATATAATAGTGTCTACCCGGTTCGCTAGAAAACGTGGATTAATAAAGATACTTGATAAAAATTAACTCCATCTACCGAATTCTAGTGAGTTCAAACAACACTTGAGCAATACCTTCACTTTCAGAAACTAAGATAATCCCTTACCCATCAAGCTATGGGTTAAATAATACCAGAGCTGTACATTTACAATGATGGCTTTGGCATTTAATAAACAAGGAAGATCGATATTTCATCAAGCAAAGAAACCAAACTAAATCAGACATAAGTGCCCACTCAGCCAAGTTGATTTTTATTTTAGTTCTTAGACCAAGTTAATGACTGCGACAAAAGTTCTCATAATGGAAATAAGTATGGAACAATATTTCAAATTGTTCCCTGAAAAGTTTGTACAGATATAATAAATCATACAGAAATTAAATAAAAGGAAAATTAGAGAAAGTTTGCACCGGAGAGAAAAGAAGAATACTTGTATAGTAAGGAAATTATAGCCTTTAAATCTCGTTCCAATTCACAACAGTAAGAAGTCGACTTCGTCTTCACTACTTGATCAATCCCGGAAACTGACCGACCTCTCTGAGATACACAACTACTCAAACAGGTACGCATACTTAATTCGGTTATTCACAACCAGCCCTCCATCCATATTTAGCTCCATATCTTTAAGCCATTAATATTTCCTGAATAAAGTTCCAACAGCCACTGTAGACAGTCTATCACAAACAAAATCCAGCAACCGCGAATTCAACTTCTGAGCCTAACTTCAGTAAATCAAACATTACTTTTGTTTATCGATATCTGCAGTTTGCTTGATTACATCTCCACAATTTGGACATTGTTCCCTCCATTGAAATAATAAGGCTAACTGTAAATGGTGTAGACGCGGTGAGGACGCCGCCATATTGGGAATGCCTATTCAGCGATCATTGAAAATCTTATTCGGACAAAGGCGTACATTAGGCGGAAGAAACTAAGATAACTGACAATCTACGCTGAAAAGTAGCCCTTGAAGCTCCGTGATTGGTAACGCTGATTTTGTTATACAATAGCATCGTAAGATAATTTTCATCAGCAGTTATATTCCATGCTTATATAACCAATTTCTGTGTAGACACACTTTCTCTCCGTCTGCCTCAGTCCTTTTCACACAAACATTGCAAGGCACTCAACCAAATACACACACACACACACACACACACTATATATATATATATATATATATATATATCTCATGGGGATGGATAGTTTTTTGGGTTTCTTTATATATATGTGCATGAATGAAAGAATATATATATATATATATATATATATATATATATATATATATATATATATATATATATATATATATACTGTTGATGTGATAGTAAGTATATTTAGAAGCATGTATGAACATGCGTCTGTGGGCAGGCGCATCAATCTTCGGATATGTATTTTATTTAATTAAAAACTGAATGGGCAGTAAAAACCATCTCTTCCATAACAATGAAAATTTATGAAAAATGTTTGCACACATATCTCACATGCACACACACATACATATATATATATATATATATATATACGTATTTTTTTTTGTAAACTAATAAAAAATAAAGATCGAGTCTTCTTTAATACTAAATGCAGCAAGGTATATTTTTGCAAACATCGAACACTGATTCTCTCACAAAGGCACACACACACACACACACACACACACACACACACACACACATAATATATATATATATATATATATATATATATATATATATATATATATACATGTAAACAAAATTCAGTCAATATTAAAATTAAGCCTGCTAGATGAACCAATTTCTACTCTGATTGTCTTTGGGTTTTTTAGGACCGTGGTCTGACTTTAAACAATGATTATGCTTCATAAGATAGCGGGTAAGAAAAGAAATTTACATCGATTGAACCTTACTAATTTTGCCACAGTTCAAGTACTGTTATCATCATTTTACTTTAAAAATGGTCCCTATAAAAAGTAAAGTTGGCGACCTTAGACCCAAAAGCTCTCTTTTCAATCGCTACAACACTATTTCATTCCTAGGATTGCTCAACGTACACTTGATCCTTACTTTATAATGCTGAATATTAAGCAATGCGGCATCAAGTCCTTGATATGACACGACCTGGGATTAAACCCCTGTCTCTTGAACCATTGGCGAACACACTACTCATTAGACCAATGGTCCAAATAGATGATTTTAAATCTTATGGACCTTTATAGAAATTAGCATATTTTGATACGTTGTCGAAGCCGTTAATAAATCTTCTCCTTTCCACCCGGATAATTTTTTTTTTTTACAAAAGCAGAAGCTTTTAATTGATTTAAGACGATGAAAATGATTTAAAAAATACCGCCTCCATATGGCTGAAATTAATTTCTACATCGTATTCAAGGAATGCAAAAATATATTAAATAGCGAATCAATCATATAACTGATTGATTAAAATTAATGGCATGTCACTCAATCTTTGGTTATTCTCTGCATAAAGGTTGTGGAATCGCATTGATAGTACATTTATAAGTACATGTTTGCCTATAGTTATACAGATTTATCCACGACTGAAGCCGCACTATAAAATGGAAATTTGTGAAATATCCAAGACATCTGATTTGGGATGTCTAACCTCTCTGCCGAGAACACAATCAGTGTATTCTAAGCACCACTGATTGGGAATTGTCAACGACAGCGAGGGTTATTTTGAAGATTTTAGGAAATATATATTATTTTATGTTTCCATCAAAATCTGGTTAGTTGATAACTTTAGATAAAAAAGCTGTTCACATTAGTGTGAGTGGGGAAGCGAAAATTGAATTTTCTTGGGTATATGTTTTAAAGCAGCTCTTTTTAATACCATTCCTCAGTTTTTTGCATTCTTTACTTAAAAGTTGTTTTTATTAATGATTACTGATATAAGAAGGGTGTGTTTATTAATACTTGATGTTATATATATATATATATATATATATATATATATATATATATATTTCTTTAAGAAAAAAACAAAACCGGTCACATTAAGATTGTAAATTTATATACACCCTGTTATGTGTTTTTGATAAAATAAAAAAAAACACGAAAAAAAATTTAGAGGACTTCTTCAGATCTTATGGATAAAATAATAAAGAACTGACACCGGAAATAAGGGTGGGAGGGTAAATACTATATATATATATATATATATATATATATATATATATATATATATATATCGTCATGTACGGACAGACTGTCTCGTCGTATCATATCACTTCAGTGTGGCTAGACCCGCAAGACGCTTAAAGCTGGGGTCGAAACCCAACCAACTTTAGTTAGACTTGTTATCTTACCGCCCTGCCCAGGCGACATACGCCAGCTTGGCAAATATAACGCATTATGTATTAGTTTTCTTTTGTTTACATTTTGCCTTAGTGGATACCAGAGTGCTCAATTCATTGGTAGAGCTTTGCATTATTCAAGTGGCAGCCGTTAATTCCTTCGCCAGAGTGCTCCAACCCAAAAGGGGAGCATGTATAGTGTCATCCATACACGCATATATTCATTTATTTATATTAGTAAGTAAGTAATCTGTCCAACCCTAGTCGAGATTGCTAAAAGGTTAAGGCTAAAAGCGTTTTAAATGTAATAAAACTTTAACGCAATAAATATTTTACGCTCATGTACTATAATTATTTACATTATCAAATGCTCAAAAATACTGTGCAATACCTGATTATTTCAAAGAGCGATAATGCGTAAAATCTAAATGAAGAAAACAGAATGAGAACACATCCCAGTGTTTTTAGATTACGATCCTCAAGTTTGGTACTATTTGAAATATATTACCACACACACACAAACATTATATATATATATATATATATATATATATATATATATATATATATATATATATATATATATATATATATACGGTAAATTCCGGCATATACGTCGTACTAAAAATCTTTAGCTCATATTTCTGCGTTAGACTTAAAACTTCTCAATTTGTTGATTCCTAAACATTTAGTCGGTGACTGAGACGTTATCAGTACATCAGTTTTTTAAAACGGCGTGTCATATAGCGTTGATATAATTCTTTATTATTGTAGACCTTTATGATATCTAATTAATCTGAGTTAGTTCGTTAATTATCTTCATCGAACACGAGCTTAAGTTTTAAAATGTTTACGGCAGTTTACTTCAGTTCCTGTAAGTGGTGTATATCGATTGTAAAGAGTACTGTTCTATTGGATGACTATTTGCAGGTAAAGGTTTTGATTTGAACCCTACCGTATAAGTCGACCCCTAGATTTTTAAAGATGTGTTTAGGCTTTAAAGGTTTGCTTGTACATTGCAATATACTGTATGTATGCGTATATATTTTTTTCATCCCTGAATTTGATTAAATTGATTTAAACTTTTTAAAAAATGTAAAATTAAAGAACCTATTTGTAAAGAAGTTAGCCAATAAATGTCTTCTACACGCACACATACTTACATAATCAAGCACATATCTATGTGTTGAGAATGTATGTCATTTTTTACAGAAATTTATGGATGTCATACTTGAGAAAACTTTTAGAGTTCATACAGGCATAAATCTACAAATATATCTTCTATATTTCTTTTTATATTTTCTATCTATATCTTTTCCTCTAACAATGTTCATGAGTATATGTGTTCATGTGTGTGTGTTTGCGTGTGTGTGTGTGTGTGTGTGTGTGTGTGTGTGTGTGTGTGTGTGTGTGTGTGTGTTTTCATATCCACCTATTTACCTTTTAGGAACGAGACGCAATTTTCCTGTCTCACTAGTTTGAGATTTATTCGTTCTATTCTTCCTCTTTTGGTTCCCTCCCTCCCTCCTCCTCCTCCTCCTCCATCAGCAAATACAATTACATTTCTCTTACTCCACTCTTCACTCTATCAACCAACACTGACAGCAATCTCGCAGGCATTGTACTTGATGAAGTTACTTGACTAAATAGAATTGCTGATAGATGGAGTAGCGATCATTGTGGTCATCACACCCTCTTCGGCAAAACTAGTGTATCGGATATGACAAATTTAGAGCTAATAATTCCAGTTTTGACTTCTAACCCTGCGTTATCTAAAGAACAAATGGCGACCACAGTTAGTTTGAAGTTTTCTCATAAATTCGACCAAGAAAGAAGTTAGGGCATATGAACACTAATGCCTACATTCGATGGGCATTAAATAAGTCTGAATTGAAAAACTGCTCGATTTTGGAAGAGCAAAGATATTTTTAGAAGGCAATATGTCTCTGTCAGTGTGTGCATATATGTCAACGCGTGTACTGAAAATATCATAGAATATCTTTACAAAATTTTGGTTTTTCATCGATACTACTAAAATGATGCTCATACTATTTACTCGATGAAGCAATTAAATTCTGAATAAAAAGCAGGAACATTTTTTTTTGTCAATCAACAACAAATAAAAAAAAAATCGTTTCCTGAGCCTTGGACCGATTAAGCAAGATTCCTTCTAACAACACATTCGTTATCTGGTTCTTTTTGGTGTGTTTGAGCGTATATATGTATGTACAGACCAGTCCAGTCAAACCAATTACACTAACCAGTCAGCCAAGGCAGTAGAATACTAAGACTGCATCTCGGTAGTGTCCTGAATATGACCCTGGACTGCATCTGATTGTGAAGCTCTTGTCCCGGAGATTTGGAGGATAGGATATACCCATTCATTGCTATTGTTTTCAGGTCTACTCTGACAGGTCTACTCGTTATCAGGTTCTTTTTGGTGTGTTAGAGCGTATATATGTATGTACAGACCAGTCCAGTCAAACCAATTACACTAACCAGTCGGCCAAGGCAGTAAAATACTAAGACTGCATCTCGGTAGTATCCTGGAAATGACCCTGGACTGCATTTGATGGTGAAGCTCCTGTCCTGGAAATTTGGAGGATGGGATATACCCATTCATTGCTATGGTTCCCAGGTCTACTCTGGCACGGAGTGGTTGTGACTGTTGCGGTCTCATATCGGTGTCTAACTGTACTGTTTAATTGATTAGTTAGTATTATCATCAGAAGTTAAATGATATCCTACTAGTGCGTGAGCGATTATATATATATATATATATATATATATATATATATATAGTGGAATACTGGATGAAAAGTATTACCAAAAATAAATAGCAAATTCTCAAGAGAGAATCCTTACCAATTATGAATTACTCAAACAGATATGCAAAATGTTTCAGAGGCATTTCTCTATCCAAAAACCCAAATTATACACTTTCAGGAATGTGTCCAAAAAATAAACTCTATGACCTTTGTAAAAATGTTCATAAAAATGTTTAATTGAACTTAAGCCTTTCTAACTATAAACAAATCATACATTTAGTTCATTTGTATAAATTAGTCTTTGTTAATAGTTGCCATCGATGCCGATAGCAATTATTTCATTTACATGTGAGGAGTCATGAACAGTGACATCATAAAAATCAAGATCAAAATCCAGTCATGCAATTACATTTAATTTCAGAGTAATAAACTTGAGTATAGTATGGACCATACTCTCAATCCAGCAATTGGTTGAATGGTAATACTACTGTTCTTTTAGACCGCTGGCTTTTGCATTAAATAAATTCTGATGGTTGATATACTATAAAAAAATCAATAATTATTTATGTAACATGAGAACTGTATTTGAATTGCTTAATGTAGATAAACTTGCTCTCTTTAAGCTGTGATATCTCTAAAAAGACAGAAAAATGAAAGAAAAACCGTAGATGATTGGCACTTTTACTGTGCTATGAATGGTTACTTTTTAAAGAATACAACACTAAACACGCATATATATAAGGTTCACACCAGAATATTGCAATTTCTTTCTTACTCCCTCGGAAGTATTCCGTGGAACGGATAATAATGAATCAGCCATAAAGAAACAAGTGAATTACGTTTATTTTAGGAGTCATTCATCGGTGCTGGGTGGTATTGAGTACTTCCTTGATTTTTTAAAACGTCTTTTGTTTCAAAACTTGTTCATTATGACACACATAATATATATATATATATATATATATATATATATATATATATATACACACACACACACACACACACATATATATATATATATATATATATATATATATATATATATATATATATATATAAAGGAAGCGAGTAAATAAGCATAACCTTACGAAAATTGGTTGATGGCCCTGTTTGTTGGGGCTGCAGAGGGCTAAGGCTCACACAGCTAATGTCCTGGATATGACCCTAAACAATCTGATGTTTAGACCATAAAACAGATCAAACCAAAATTAGTTGAAGTTTATAATTATTCTTTAAAAAAAAACAACATATCTTGTGAAAGTCAGTATCATTAAAAACAAATGAATATTGAAAGGATTGCATCATGGACCAGGATTCGGAGCCCATAACTACAGATATATACCAGAGGAAATTTTTACGGCTCTTGGTACAGGTTAACATTATTCCGGTCAGATAACCAAGATAACTTATTTTTACAACACTTTAAACTATCTCAGAAATTTATGAGAAGAATAATTTAAGTTTTATACTGCTCTGCCTAGCAACCTAAGCACACTACGACTGTCTCAATTTATCTTGTTGTTTTGATCGTTAGTTGTTTTTGCATATCGGTTTTTCACATTCGTTGAATATATACATATATATATATATATATATATATATATATATATATATATATATATATATATATATATATATAGTGTTTTGCGTGCGTGCGTGTGTGCAGCTGTATGTGGATGCATTTGATATGCAAATCCAACAATTGTTCTAAATGAAATTACTGCCACTTTAGATACAGAATTGTTATATAAAAGTCTAATCAGGTAACTAGATACCCATCAGTGAAACATTCAGATTTGTAGTAAGTAATATGGCATTAAGAATATTCTTATATTATGTAGAATTCAGGGAGAATGATTTATTTACTTTCCATATTTATCATGTATGTTTAAGCAAAATAAATGTTCTATCCTTGTTACTGAAGATCTGTTCCAAGGATTACACCTCCCTGTTTTATTACCGCTATCTCTAAAGAAAAAATGAAGAAAGCATTTCATGAGTGGATGAGATGTTAAAATGGATAATAAAGCTAGCGACTGTAATCGAGGGCCACCCGAACGCTGCCTTTACCATAGCTACTACACCGACATGTAAGGGAAGCTTCTGCTTCTTTCACTGGATTGCTCGACTTATCTTTATATTTAGCTTTTAATGCCGAGTTTTAAGCAAGGCAGTATCAAGTACTATTTTTTGAGACTTTCATAAGACTCTAACTGAGATTGAACCTCTGTCTACCGGACAATTGACGAACACTTTACCAACTAGGACAATTATATTAAAGCATAATAAGCAGACTGATTATTGATTGATTTTTTTTTTATGGCATGCCAAACCATCTACGGTTATTTCATGCCTAGAGGTAAGAGAATATAATTTATTGTACGTTCATATTTACATTACGTTTTTATTTTCTTTTTTTTTTTGGCACTTGATCCCATCGAATTGGAATTATTCTTAAACATAGCTCTTTGGTATTCTAACAGGTATTGCCTGTTAGGGTCAAGTGGACCTGGGAGTATTAGCCATGAAGGTGCATCCACACCAAGCAAGACTCCAGAAGTGCCGTCTCACTACCATACAGTTTATTGTCGTATCAATGACATTCACTTATAAGCCTTCTCACATAGTTAATCGAGATATTAAGAAACATACGGCGAGAAGAAAGAATGGAATTTGAATATAATAATAACATCTCACACTAGAAAATTTGGACATTGTTAAGAAAGGAAACTCTTCAGAGAGAAACTGAATCTCTCCTGATAGCAGTCGAAAACAATGCTATAAGGACCAATCATATCAAAGCAAGCATAGATCAGGCATAACAAAGCAATAAATGTAGGTTATGTGGTTATAGAGACGAAATCATCAATCACATAACAAGCGAATGCAGCATATTAGCACTTAAGGAGTATAAGACTAGACATGACTGGGTGGGCAAAGTCGTTCATACAAAATTGTACAAGAGATTGAAATTTTACCATACGAACAAATGGTTTACGCATATCCTAACATATGTCCTGGAGAATGAGAGACACAAACTTCTCTAGGATTTTGAGATAAAAAAACGAATACTCTAATTTCAGCCAAATGACCAGACATAATAATCAACGAGAAAAAAAGAGGAATTGCAAAATTGTGGACTTTGCTGTCCCGGCTGACCACAGAATAAAACTGAAAGAAAGTGAAAAGAATGATAAATATCTAGACTTTGCTAGGGAATTGAAGAAACTGTTGAAAATGAAAATGACATTTATACAAATTGTAATTGGTGCTCTTGGTACAGTCACCAAAATATTAAAAAAAGGAAGTGAAAGACTTGGAAAAAAGAGGACGAGTGGAGATAATCCAAGCTGCTGCGTTATTGAGATCGACCAAAATACTTAGAAGAGTCCTGGAAACTAGAGGAGACGTGTTTTCACTTAAACTAGTGTGAAAGACCATCAGAAAATCCGGATGTGAAAAACTCTCAATGAATATTAATAATAATAATGATAAACGCCTGGAAGACTTAGAAGTTGGCGGATGGGTAGAGACTATCCAAATGCCAACATTGCTGAGAACGGCCAGAATCCTGAGATGAGACCAGGAGACTTGAGGAGACTTGCTGTCACTCAAATTCCAGTGAAAAACTATCAGCTAACACTGATTTGATAAACTTATGAGAATAATAATAATAATAATAATAATAATAATAATAATAATAATAATAATAATAATAACAACAATTACTAGCCGCATAGTGGATTTTGCAGTCTCATCGAACCACAGAATAAAAATTTTACGAAGCGACGAGAAATAAGTACTTTGACCTTGCTAGAGAACTAAGAAAGTTAGGAAATATTAGAGTTCCTGTAATATCAATTATAATTGGTATGCTTTTTAAAAGGTCCTCAAAGGCTTGGAAAAGGCACTGGAAGTGTTGGAAATCGGTTGATAGACCGAGACGATCCAGAATATTGTAGTGATAAGACCGGCAAAACTACTGAAAAGACCCCGAGAGACCAGAAAAGACTACCTGTCATTCAGACTTTAGCGAAACACCACAACCTGAGATTGGTGTGAAGAACTCACAAAGAGTGAAATAATAATAATAATAATAATAATAATAATAATAATAATAATAATAATAATAATAAGAGCAGACTTAATAATAGTCAACAAAAAAAAAGAGAACTTGCAAAATAGTTGACTTTGCTGTCCCGGCTGACCACAGAGTAAAACTGAAAAAATGTGAAAAGAAGGATAAGTACCTTGACCTTGCTAAAGAATAGAAAAAACCGTAGAACATGCAGGTGACAGTTATACCAATTGTAATTGGTGCGTTTGGAAAAGTAAGTCAAGGATTACTAAAGGGACTGGAGGACTTGGAAGTTCGCGGACGGGTGGAGACCATCCAAACGATAGCATTATTGAGAAAAGCCAGAAAACTGAGAAGAGTCCAAGATACTTGAGGAGACTTGCTGTCACTCAGACTCCAGTGAAAAACCATCGGCTAACGCTGATGTGAAAAGTTCTATAATGATAATAATAATAACAATGATCATAATAATCTCTGACAGAAGATCAAACCTTATAATAATCAACAAAAGAAAAGAGAATTTGCATAATTGTCGACTTTGCTGTCCCGGCTGACCACAGAATAAAACTGAAAGAATGTGAAAAGAAGGATAAGTACATCGACCTTGCTTGGAAATTGAAAAAAAGATGAAACCTGAAAGTGACAATTGTAATAATCTTGATTGGGGCTTTTGGTACAATAACTAAAGGATTATTAAAGCAGGACTTGGACGTTCGCGGACTAGAGGAGACTATCTAAACAACATCATTTTTGAAGACGGCCAGAATACTGAGAAGAATCCTGGAGACATGAAGATACTTACTATCACTCAAACTTCAGAGAAAAACCATCAACTAAAACTGATGTGAAAACTCTCAATGAGTAAATAATAATAATGATAACCGAGAACGGGCGGACACATCAAGTACATGAGTAAAAATTACGGTCTCCCTCCGGGTGGTCTTAGTCAATAAAGAAAATGAGAAGAGAAATTTACTTAAATAGCAAACCGATAGTGTGTAATTGAATTCAATATACAATTTTCTTTGACACCGATACGTTGAAAATTGTTGACCAGAAATGAGGTATTTCGATTGATAAGAAGTCTGAGAAACAATCTCCTCTGAGTTTGTAATCTCGCTGTGAACAGAGAAGAGTAAGTGAATAACGCTAGCCAAGATTCACCAGGCGCAGCTTAAAATTACATGATATCCTCCTATTAGCGATCACTCTCAGTTTTTGATAGGAGATTTTATTTTATTTTTTGGGAGTCTATTTTAGTGTCCAACCTATTGGAATTCAGATGTGACATTCTGACTTCAACCGATTATTCTACAGCCAAAGGTTTAATAGTATATCTAGTAAAAAAGGATCTCTCACTATATCTATCACATAGTATTCATATCTATCTATCACACGATGTTCATATCAATCTATCAATCTATCTAGCTATATTTACCAACCCTACCGCTCAGGCAGGATATGACACAAGGTAAATTTTTAAGCGAAGTTTAACAAGTTTGAATCCAGAGTTTTCCTTCTCCTAGACAAGTTGCCTCACCAAGGGTGAAGAATCCAGTGTGCCCTACTATTTACCAATGGCTGAAAGGAGAATAATTGGATTCATACCTTTCCCAAGGGTATTAGTGCTATGTGAAATGCAATCAGTCTCTTCCGTTTCCTACGACGATAACCATTACATCACGGGCACCTCCTTACACCACGGGCACATCTATCTATCTATCTATCTATCTATCTATCTATGTCACTCTGTCCATATATTTTTATCTCTTGGTCTCTATATCAATCTCACTCTATCCATATCTATCTATCTATCTATCTATCTATCTATCTATCTATGTCACTCTGTCCATATTTTTTTATCTCTTGGTCTCTATATCAATCTCACTCTATCCATATCTATCTATCTATCTATCTATCTATGTCACTCTGTCCATATCTTTTTATCTCTTGGTCTCTATATCAATCTCACTCTATCCATATCTATCTAGCTATCTAGGTAGCTTTGTTCACATCTGTCTATTCATCAATATCACTGTGCTCATATCTATCTTTCTATCTTTCTAATGCAGTCTGTTCATATCAATCAATTTTGTTTTATCGGCATCTGATATGATAATTGAATAGACGTTTCTATATTGAACTTTTGATCTGCATATACTCATTCTCTGATATTGAGCTCACATTTTTTGAATATATTTCAAACTACATTTTTTTAATATATATATATTAAAAAATATTTTTAATATATATATATATATATTAAAAAAAATTAAATGAATTAGAAACTCACTGCTGGATTCGAATCTTATTTCGGTCAACTTAGAATTGTAAATATTTTCTAAAAATTAAAAATGGATTAGAAACTCACCGCTATATGCCAATTTTTTCAGGTGTGGGAGAAAGAGAAAAAAAGTGACACCTAGTTAATACAGAATTCTGCCAACCTGGTTGGCTAAAGCCATATCAAATCAAATACGTGATAATCAAGGTCAACGTTGGCAAATCTTTAAAAAGCGAGCTTAGCTGGCAGCATTGTAGTTTTGGGGTGAAGAACCATAGTTGATCATTCCTAGTGGGGTCCTGCTGGTGAAGATTGTATTATATTGAAAGACCTGAAACAACCCCCCATTGATCCATTGACTTAACAAATAATGACAGTTATGTATTTCGTTTTACTTGGGTGATTTGTGAAATGTGAGGCAAGTGGTTGTACAGGATCAGTTTTGTTTGGTATTGTTGAGTTTGTCTTACTCAGATTGGTCACACTATGCCGTAATCAAACATAAATATCACTGTTAACTTAGACCGGGTTCTAACAAGATGACACATTCTGAGAGAATAGAGTTTAATTCGAGATATACAAGAGTATAGTAATGAGACACATGGGATAATTTATGGTGGATTTGAAATAATTCAAAAAATTGGAGCCTTTCACTCAATGCCCCAAAAGTAAACAAGAAGGATCAAATAATTCGCTTAGTAAAATACACCCTCTCATCTATAACAGTGACGTCTATTGATGAGGAAATAGCCCGTGAAAGATCACTATATATATATATATATAGAGAGAGAGAGATAGATAGATAGATAGAGAGTTATATGGAGAGAAGGAGAGGTAAATGGACGTATGGACAGATATAGGGCATGCATTATTCCTAGTTATGTTGGTATAAATAAACAATACAGGTGCTAGTCGCTTATAAATGGCGGATAATAATTCTCAGTATCATACTGAGCCATCGGTTTGTGGGTACAATGTTCGATAATGGTTCAATCCTAGGTCGAGTCATACCAAAGACTCAAAAATAGTGCTTGGCGCCGCCTTGCTTGACACTTAGCATAATAAGTTACGGATCAAGTGTAAAGTCGAGCGACCCAGGGAAAGGATCATCGTTGTTGTAGCTATTGAAAAGGGAGCCTTCGGGTCGCTTATACGTCACCTTGGACTATGGACACCAGCTTTACTTTCTCTGTACAATACGTGTTTACTCAGCATTGCTTGTCCCTGAGCTTTGAAGAGTTCCTGTCTAAGTGCCTGAGGCGTTCCAAACATGGAAAATGGCGATGGGATCAAATATTTCATGTTGTGGCCGCGTATGAGTTTCTATTTGTGCATTGCTCAAAATATTAAAATAATATTGTGTCTAATCGTTCCTGGTTGTTGGTTGGATGAATATCATAATACCTATTGACCGCCCATTTAAACACCAGCAGGTTCAGTTAGTTCATTGTTCTTTAGACGGTTTGATTTTTAATAACAGCAAAAAAATCAGATGTTACTGACTATTTACTCGAAATAAAACGAATGTTACAACGTATTATACATGACGGTTACAATGGAATTCTGTACCTCTATCCTGCTATACTTAATGAACTTTGACATTTTTTTAGCGAGTGATAACTCTATCAAATGTTACAATATAAGAGTAACAGGTCAATGTTCACAGACTTAAATCTCATCTCAAAGACATAATTTGCTTTCATGGTTTTGCTGTCACGAATCCGATAGTGATATATATATATATATATATATATATATATATATATATATATATATATATATATATATATATATATATATATACTGTCTGAATGTTTCCTTGTATATTTCGAACCTCACATGAAACAGGTTGTCATGGATATAATCTTTATTAAGAGAAGAAACTACAATTTATCATTGAACAGATTAAGTGTAAGTGACAGGAAAAAGTTGTGTCTTTTGATATAATTAGAAAGAGTAGGAGAAAATAGAGAGTGAGGAGAAACTGCAAAATTTAGAGAGAGAGAGAATGTTAGGAATTAGGAGACATGAAATGAACATAAATACAAGATTTCTTTTTAGAAAGAAGAAACTACCTTATCGAAAACAAATACTATTTTGTATTATAAGTATAACATATAATGACGAAATACTAAACACCAATACTCTCTCTCTCAATCTCTCTCTCTCTCACACACACACACACACACACACACATATATATATATATATATATATATATAGTGAGGGAGAGGGGGAGGGGGAACACAGAGAAATAATGAAGAAGTGAAAAACATAATGATTCAGGAAAAAACCAAGAACCGATGATAAAAAACACCCTGAATAGTTATATGTAATATGATTGGATTCAAGATGAGTATATATATGTATATGCAAGGCCGTCTCTCTCTCTCTCTCTCTCTCTGTATGACGAAATTTTCATACTTAATCTGTAAAATATTTTCACACATAATCCGTAGAATATTTATAGTTTTCTTTGCACAATGACAAAGATAACTATCACTAATTTTTTTAAGTATTAAATTTTAATATGATAAAAGGAAAACGCATGACTCAGAGTTTCACACTCGTCGCTTCAGAGGACTAATCAGTTTAATTATTTTAGCTACCATATAACATTTAATGATTTTAGCAAATGAATTATCAAAACTGACGGTTTAGGTAGATATTGTCTTTCCCTATCCAGTCCCGTCAAACAACAAACCATTTCGTTCAAACGTAGCAAGCCGAAATGTGAATTAAGTCTGTTTTTTTTTTGTTTTATTTGATTTAATGGCACATCAGCTTTCGTGGGTGATTAAATGTAATATCTATCCTTGTTCAAGAAAAGTAGCGTTAGTATTTAACTGGTTCTATCAGATTAGTCTGAAAGTAAACACAATAACACGAATGGACTTCGAAGTCTCTACGTTATCACAGCCCAGTCTATTGTCAACTACAATGCGAGGACTCCGCCCGATTGATTATATATATATATATATATGTGTGTGTGTGTGTGTGTGTGTGTGTGTGTGTGTGTGTGTGTGTGTGTGTCAATATGCTTGGGACTCATGTGACTGCTAATAACTCTACTTGTAATAATGATACCGGTCCATCGGCCTAGTGGTTAGAGTTTTCGCTAAAGGTCCGGGAGACCGCGGTTCAATCCCAGATCAAGTCATGGCAAAAAATGGTACTAGATGCCTCCTTGCTTAACGCTCAGCATTATACGGAAAGGGTCAATAGCATTCCAGGGAAAGGAGTAGTGCCCTTCCATACACTTTGGTGTAGTAGCTATTTAAAAGGGAGCCTTTGGGTCACTCTCAACTATGGTTGCACAATTTTCGTTTTGTTTTTTTAATTTTATAATAATGATGTGTTATCTATTTTTCTTTATATATATACACACACACACAAACACACACACACACATATATATATATATATATATATATATATATATATATATATATATATATATATATATATATATATATACCATTAAAAGTTTTTTCACATCTTCATATCAGTTTAGAAACGAAAGTTTTATGCTATAAAAGTACAATTACCCGCTGAAACGCACGATGAAGTCCTTTTTTTAAAATTAAATATGTGTGTTAGCGCATGTAAAGCACTCTACTCTATATATGGTTACATATGCAAATATATTATGATACCAGAATGCCGAACACCTAAAAACTACAATATATGCATATATTTTTCCCGCTTTGAAGCACTTAAGATGAAACAATAGTAATAAATACAACTTTCCTAATGGATTCTGATATTCTAATCTTCATACAGTTCTTCCCTCTTTTTTTTTTCTCTCTCTTTGCTAGTCTGGCCATGTATAAAATCCCTTTGACGAAAAATCACAGCCTCATCTATAGTGCCCACGTGGAACAACATAAGTGTCATCAGGCATTCAAAAACACTTAAATACTTAACGCTTTATTGCAGCTGGTGACATGGAATAGTTAAATGAAAGAATGTTAAAGAAATGTTTTATTTTGTTATCAGTATTCTACTGTGTAAGGGAATACATGTTTGATAAAAAAAATAATTTCTTTTTGCTTTAAGCCAAATTCCAAGCCCTTTTTGCGAGGACATTAAAGGCTAAAGACGATGGAAAGTCAGTGAGTATAAATATTCATTACCTAATTTTTTTTTCTAAACAGGCAAGATGTCTTTGTACTTAATGTGGCCTCAATGGCTAAAATTTTAACTTTAATTTACGAAAATGTGTCTCTGTATATATATATATATATATATATATATATATATATATATATATATGTGTGTGTGTGTGTGTGTGCATGAATCTATAGATACACAACACACTCACACATTAAGTCTGCGAGGGTTAATCTGTATATTAATATATATATATATAGTTTTGAGCGTATCTCTATCCCCCTCTCTCTCTCTCTCTCTCTCTCTCTCTCTCTCTCTCTTTATATATATATATATATATATATGTGTGTGTGTGTGTGTGTGTGTGTGTGTGTGTGTGTGTACATTCCTGTTGTTATGACTGATGGAAATTTATTTCACGGAATACCCATGAGAGAAACATCAAAGATTAGAAATAGAAGCTAGAATCTGCTATAGAAAAGAAAAGGTGGAGTTCGGTAAATGGATAAAGAACACTTTATTCTGATTTCCTGATATAATTTATTCATTCTCAAGAAGGAGTAAGAATACGGCGAGAAATTGTTACTTTTATACCTACACTTTTCTGCCTCCTTAACAACTCTCATTTCTTATAACAGTCTGAAGAACCAGTTAAGTAATCGTTACAAATTCGTAAGGAAAAAAAATTAAAATGAAGCACCATTTGAATGCCATTATCTGAATATAAACATTAATTTAATGCATAATATAATGCATTTAAAAGATTACATCTTCCTTGTAGCACCCGGAGTTTCTTAGATTAGAGACTATTTTGTTTGCAAGTTAACAAATAGTCTGTGCTTTTTCAGCAAATATAGAGTCGTAATATTATTAAATATTATATATTATTACAAGTATATTATTATTAATTATATTTTATCACGATATATCACTAAGCTGACTTCACTTGCTATCTGGGTCCCTTATAGACCAGAACGGGTTATTTAATACATGTCTGATTGATAGATTAATTGATTGATTCTAACAGCATGGCAACCAGTTTGGGGCTATTTTAAGCCCAGTTTAGAGGATTTATTTTGTATGTTGTTCTCTCGAATACGGGTAATTTTGGAATTTTCATTTAGATGAGGCTCGAATAGGAACCACTAATCCGGCTCAAATTGAATTGGAATATTGTCAAAGAATGTCGACTCCACCCTCACCGAATCTCCAGAAAGAGTACCTTTTCATCAGATGCAGTTTTCTGTCATAATATTTGTAGGATTCTTACTCCTCTGGAAGGGATACATTCACAGTCTTCAAAGCACCCCCGCTACTGACGGGGGTGATAGTGTTTCTCGAGATAATACTGTAGAAAAAGACCACCAAAAAGACATTGAGATGAATTGTGTCTCTACCTCTACGCAGAACAGAAAAGCAGTAATCTTCATAGTTGGTCCTGCAACTATTTATAGCGGTCAAATGTTCCCCAATAGCAGTCCATTACCTGAGAATGCCCGAATGTTTGCCGGCCTTTAGTTATACCTCTTGGTACATGCTGTCTAATTCTCACTTCCAGGCGTTGACAAGTCCGACCTATATATGTCGAACTACATCGACTTTCGAATTTATATATCAACAAACTTTGTTTGAAGATAGGCAACTTGTCCTTATGTATATAATTAAAGGACGTCCTAGTATTGAAAATTTGTCGAACATAAACAGCATGATAACAACGGTACACAGAGGAGGCAACCTTCTCGGCAAAGGACTGGCTAGCAGGACCAACGCAAGGAAGTCTAAAATAAACTGGACATTTCGAAGGTCCAAAAATTGTGTTCTTTTTTTTTTACCAGGTCACTGTTAACTTGATATTATCGTCAATGATTTCCTCAGGATACCCTTTATTTATAAATATTTCTTTGATTACCTTGAGTTCATCCTCAATCTGGCTATCACAACAAATATTCAAAGCTCTATAGGAAAGACATCTGATTAAATTTAGTTTCATAGATCTGGGAGCAAAAGAATCCCAACTTAAATAAAGCCCAGTGAATGAAGGTTTTCTATAAACAGATGTGAGGAAAGAAGAATCACATCTTTCAACTATCACATTCAAGAATGGCAGCTTATTATTATTTTCTTCTTTCACGGTGAATGAAAAAGATGAATGTAACTCATTCAATTAATCGAAGAATAACGGCGCATCGTTACGTGATCTAAAGGAGACAAAAGTATCGTCAACATAACGTAGATAAATAAAGGGCTTAGGAAACTTTTCAAACAGAATTCTTTCTTGGAACTTAACAAAAATATTAGCCAGAATGGGGCTTAGAGGGGAACCCATACTGACACCCTCAACCTGAGGGACACAATTACAATTTTAAGTCTCACACACATGATAGAGGACGCTACACAATTAACACAAATTGTCAGTAATCCTTTTTGAATGGCTCCCATATCAGGTTACTGACTCTGCTTCGAAATTTTCGAGTGCAATGTTTCATGTGTTGTTTATGTTTCGATGTTGCCTTTTGATGCTGAGCAAGATCCATTGTGAACTATCAATAGATTCTTATCGTAACAAATGTCTCATTGATTATTCTGACTTCTTTTTATCACATATACCAGGGATTACTCTCTTTCCTATTTCTGCTTGTAGAATATTACAATGCTAACAATCAGTTGATTTGAATTATTATCAACACCAGAGAATTTTTAACGCAATACCAGAAATTTAATGTAAAGAATATTACATCAAGCTCAAATTTTAATTCTCGAAATACAAAATGAAATTAAAAAAAAAACTTGAAGGAATTATGTTATATATAGTAAGTAAAGTAAAGTTGGTGACCGTAGTCAAGGGCGACCAGAAGGCTCCTTTTTCAATAGCTACAACACCGAGGAGTAGGGGAGGGCGCTACTCCTTTACGTGGATTTATCCACTTTACCCTTGGTTCGTATGTTATATTGCTGAGTGTTAAGCTAGGAGGTATCAAGTACCATTTTTAAAGTCTTTAGTGTGACACGACCATGGATCGAACGCAGGTCTCCCGGACCATTGGTGAACACTCTACCCACTAAGCTAATGTTATATGTAAAAAAGACATAAAAAATTTCAAAACCTCAGAAAGAAGTAAAAAACTATTTTTAGTGGTAATATACTCCAAATTTTTATGTGCTGATATAAACCCTTCGGACGAGCGGGACTTGTCACAAGGTCAATATGCAGGTTTCGGTTCAGAGTTGTCTCTCTCCTAAATATGTTACCATTCCTAGGTTAAAGAGTTCCGTCAACCCGAATATTTAACCATAGCTAGAAAGAAGTGCGATGTGAAATACAAAGTGCCTCAGCTAGGATTTGACAACGGGTTGCGGTGTTCATTGCTTACTACAATAATGGTTACATCATAAGCACCAACGTATTTATTCTTATAAATTTAAAAAAAACTGGATTCATTTTCCATTCTTTATAAAAAAAAAAAGGTCAAAATGTCACCAGAAAAAATATTCAGCCATGTTTTCTTTCTGAGGTGGTGATCCGAGTTCAACTCCCGAATGAGTAAATTTTAGTGCAGACGGTGAATTTCAGCTCGGAGTGGCAAAGAGTTTAAGAGAAGGTAAACTCTAGATTCAAACCCGTTAAAGTCTGCTTGCAAATTGATCTTTTGCCTCATCTTGCATGTTCAGAGCGATATATATATATATATATATATATATATATATATAGTTCGTAAGTAAGTCGATCTTTGTCGATGGCGACCTAAAGGCTCCCTTTGTCAATAGCAGCTAAACTGTGGTGTTGGAGAGGACACTAGTCCTTTCCCTGGTTTGCTTGACAGACTTGATCCGTACCTTATAATGCTGAGTGTTAAGCAAGGAAATATCAAGTACCAGTTTTTGAACCTTTGGTATGACTCGACCTGGAATTAACCCCAGCCTCCCGGAATATTGGTGACTACTCTAAACATTATGGTAATGGGCCGGTATTATAAATGATTGATGAGTAGTTTACATCAATAGATATATATAAACACACAAACACACACACACACACACACACACATAAACACACACACACACATATAAATATATATATATATATATATATATCATCATCATTCATCATCATGTCGCGCCGCCAGCGCGGATATCCCTGACCCTCTCTCGCCATTTCTCCCTATCATTCATCGCCTCCAGCAGGTCTTCAGGGTTACATCCTATGTCCTCATATAGTTGCTGTATGTAAGTTCGTGCTGGTCGTCCTACTTTTGCACATCCATATGTGGGGGTCCACAGGAGTACATCGCTTATGAGCTCGTCCTTGCTTCTCCAGCAGTGTCCCGCGTGTCTGGTTCGTCTGACTTGTATAGTTTTCGTGATGTGGGGCAAGTGTCCGTATAGTTGGAGTCTCGTGGGGTGTTGTCGCTAGGACTTGTTTAATACTGCTCTCAACATTCTTGTGTAATTTCCGTCTAGTTTCCCCTCCAGCCGCTTCGTTAGCGTCCATGTGGTGCATCCATATAGCAGTATCGTCACAACCGCTGCCTGGAAGAAACTGCGTTTCATTTTATCAGTTAGGTCCGACTTCCATATGATCGAGAGCCTATCGATAGCTGTCCATGCCTTCGTCAGTCGTGTGTCGATGTCTTATATATATATATATGTGCTAACAATTCATTGTTCATGCTTTCATAGGTTGATGATTGCACAACATACCTGTGTTTCCAAATATCTGGCAATCTAGTCATATAATACAACTAAATTTCTCTAAAGGAAATGGTCAAGACTTTAGCCTATTTGTGCTGGAAATAGACTAACTGGTCGGATCAATTCGTTCATGTAGCACGAGACAGATGATTGTGACTAAATTACAAAACGAAATCCTGATTCGATCAATTGAGAAGTGTTCCTCCGAAAGCAGGAAAAACAAAGTGAAAACTGGTATCTTTGGAGAAGAACAAAGTTCTATAAGGGCATATGTTTCTTCCGTCAATATATATATATATATATATATATATATATATGTGTGTGTGTGTGCGTGTGTGTGTGTGTATATATATATATATATATATATATATATATATATACGTACATATGTATGATATATATGCAAATAATATTCATAAAAATGCTTATTATATATATATATATATATAAATATATATATATATATATATATAAAAGGCAAAATATGTTTTAGATAAGCATTATTCATATCCGTGATGAATGTTGGTTTTTCTGTTTTGAAGATTTCGAGGCTACTTTCGATTCAGGTATTATGTGGACTTTCTTTAAGGTTTTGATATTATTTTTCTTCCCATCAATATATTACTGGTGTTCATGCCCAATTTAAACTGTTTCTGATCTTTAATAATGAGATAGATCCTATTTACCAACCCCTCCGCTCGGGCAGGATATGACACAAGGTCAATTTTTAAGCGGAGTTTAACAGGTTTGAATTCAGAGTTTTCCTTCTCCTAGACTAGTTGCCTACCCAAGGCTGAAGAATCTAGTTTGTCCTACTATTTACCCATAGCTGGAGGGAGAATAATTGGATTCATACCTTCCCCAAGGGTATTAGTGCTATGTGAAATGCAATCAGTCTCGTCCAGGATTTGAACTCATGTCGCCGTGTCCATTTCCTACGACGATAACGACTAAACTACGGGCACCTCCCAATAATGAGATAGATAGATGGTCAACCATAGTAATGCGCTTTATTAACCAGGTTTCCAAATAGACCACTTTAAGTTGTACACTTTTTTTTAAAAAACTGCTTACCATTTACCAAAGCGTCAAATTAGGGACATTGAAGATGCTATAAAGAAGATGGCGTAACAGTACCAATGGGAATTATATCAGATTTTGTGAAGTTAAGCAACAAATCATTGATCAAGAAATGTTTATCATTCTGAGATAATTCACTGCAGTCACCTATGTAACTTACCTTGAAAATCTGACGCCGTAAACCTTGTTGAAAAACAGAATCACATAAATGGATGACTGGGCTCTTACATCACATACAATATGAAGTGGTGCCTGCACAAATGTTACGCTACCATGATTATACTATAATGTTATAGCGAAAATTCATTTAAAATCTAATGACCTTCAATTACGATTTACATTTATTGGTAATCATGCAAACCTGGGTGTTTTAAGTCGTTTTTTTTTTTTTTTTATCTTTTAAGTAAGGTACACAGTGAAGTGCATGCAATTAAGGAATGAAAGAACCTAGTCAGATTAATACACGTAAGAATTTTAAATAAATAAAAATAGACTTGCTTTGCTTGGCTTCCTTTACTTAAGAAATATCAAATTTCGTGATCATTTGATGCTAAAAACGCCCACGCAGAAGAACAAAAGAGATACTATTTAACTTCCAGGGGATTGGGGGTTCATACCTTTTCCAAAGATATTAGCCAGAAAGTGAACATGATATGGCGAGTGGAATTCGAACTCACGAACGCCAATGTCTCATTCCAGCGCGTTAACACTTACACCACGGTGACGCCCTCCTGTTTTATTTAAGCTTTTTTTTTAAAGCCTAGCTTGTTCTGGATTAATCATGGTGTGTTTAATCTAGGAAAGTAATACTGAACACTCCATAAAGTACAAGCCAGGAAGGGGAATTTAAAAGATTAATGATTAAGCAAAATAAATATTATTTGTTTTGTTTTTCTTTACTGATGAGTAGCAAACTTATAGACGTACTTTTTATGCGTAAACAGTTGATCGTCATATTGTATTTTGCGTGTATCCGTTTGATACACTATAAAACGGACGCTCATTTCGCGATTTTTCTTACATTATTTATCTCCATAACAAAAAAAAAAAATATTTAAGCTACATAAAATCTAATTTATTCAAATCAGCAGCAATAAGCATTGACGTAGATATTTTGATTCAGTCTATTTGTAGCAAACACATAATATCCGATTCACAATTAACGTGAAATTATGGGATTTAAATTGAAACTGGATGGTTAAACTAAAGTTCAAAGACGTCTGTGTATTTTCCCCACAGCAAAATATTACAAAGATCTTTATTGCTACTTGACGTAAGGTTTGTTATCTCATATTCTAGTGTATCTCAAAAATAACAAAAGTAAAGTTGGTGACCGTATTCAAGGGCGACCAGAAGGCTACCTTTTCAATAGCTACTACACTGAGGTTTTCGGGAGGGCGTTACTCCTTTCCCTGGATTACTCCAGTTTACCCTTGATATGTATCTTATATTGCTGAATGGTAGGCAAGGGGGTATCAAGTACCATTTTACAGTCTTTGGTATGACTCGTCTTGGGAGTGAACCCTCGTCTCCAGGACCATTAGTGAACACTCTACCCACTAGACCAATGAGCCAGTTAATCTAAAAAAATAAATGTGCCTTATTTATGGGTTTTTTTTTCATAACTTATCTTATGAAGTTGTCACATGTTATTTTTATTGTTTATTTTATTGTAAAATTAAGATAAAAAACAGAACTTAGAAATCACTTAAAAAAATTATAGAATAAAAATGCTGAGAACGAATAATATGAATTAATAAATTTGATTTTACTTACCATACTACCCAATTGGCAATTTATACTGAGATCTTTAAGATCATAGAAATCGTTATAACATAATTTTAATATTATAATATTCAACGTTACAAGAACAGATATAATAGTTTTTAATTATATAAATCCTTGAAAAATCAATAGAAAACATACGTGAAAAATTAACAAAAATCATACTGAGATTATTTTGTCAAAGAAAATATTGTAATAAATTTGAGAAAACCAAGCGTGTTCAATTTCTATTCAAATCAGGTTTTAAACTAAATAAACACAAAATTAATGTTAGTATATTCAAAATACGATGAATTCTTGGTGTATTCTTCGAATATTGAACAACTGAACAGTTCACTGAATTGAGTTTTATCGTTTTCACCATAAGGTTTTTTCATTAAAAAAAAATTCCATTCGTTTTTTTCTCATTTATAACAAAAATCTCAGATTTGTAGAATATGTAAATGCACTCTTAGAATGATTTAAGGAGACTGTTTTGATACTTGTAAAATCGTCTAAAAAAGATCATAGGTTTTATGTGTGCTGTTCTGCCAAAATACATAAGCAGATTTATTCAGAATGAAAAGCTAGTTGGAATATTTTCTCTTTCACTGTGAAAGATTATTGATCATACATTATATATATATATATATATATATATATATATATATATATATATATATATATATATGTATGTATGTATGTATATATATATATATATATATGTATATATATATGTATAGACACACGCTCATATATATATATATATATATATATATATGTGTGTGTGTGTGTGTGTGTGGTGAAAAATCTATTTCCCAACCGTAATTAGTTTTAATATCGAAAAACTATTCCGTAAATTTTTAAGTAAGCCCCAAAATCTGTTTTGGTTATTATCAATTCGATCATAATTTTAAATTGTATTGATGGCAGGAAAAGAAAAAAAAAACGCTTAGAAACCTAACAGAAAGTAATTGAAGTTTAGTTAATACTATCAATGTGTATTCTCTCCATCGTTATTTCTGAATATTTTAAAGATTTTCATTTTTCTGCAGTTTATTTTTTAAGGCATTATATAATTTGACCACTGTATTCAGAATATTTTTTGAGACATTTATATTCCTGTTTTGTTTGCTAAAATATAATTAGCAATATAAAATTGTTATTCAGTGTTTTAATAACTTCTACTCAGGCATCGACAAGAAACTAAATTTATAATCTCTTAGTTAAGTATACGTATTACGGCCTCGTCTCTGATGTAAATATGTTATGCGCCAAACCCTTATTTCTCACTTGAAAGGGTTGTAACTGTATATTGTGTATATAACAACTCGTTTATTGTATTTCTGGATCATGCAGAATTATATTCACGATTATTTGGCTTCCATTATTTCGTTCAGCTTGTTTCAGATTGTAAACGACTTTATTTCTGAAATTCGGGAATCCTGTAATATTCAAAATTGAACTGTTTTAGTCTTGTTCTTTTACTTGACAGATTTCACAAATATTTTTTTAAAACGGAATACAAAGTAACCGATTTTATTCTCTAATTTTCAAAACAAAAATTAAATTCAAAATGTGGTAGAAAAAAGAAGACTTGTATTAAATCACTAAAACAAATTTCTAAATAAACTGAATTTATCTTTTTAAAACCGATGATAAAAGATACATTTCAATTTGTATTTTCCTATATTCGTTTTATTAGATTACTTGCTTGATTGATTTTTAACAGCAAGTCAACCGGTCTGGGATTATTTCATGCCTCGAGAACTTGGTAAATTATACGTACATATTTACAGTTTTGTGTAACTAGTTGCTTTTCTTTTTCACGCACATATATGATATCAAGAATTCTTATCTAATCAAATCATTTGAAAGATATCCATTTGATTCATAGATAGAACGCTAACATGTACTAACACTACCGGAGAGAGATAACCTGGAAATAATGGCGGTAACTGAAACAGAAATTCAGAGTTAGTTCAGACACGGGCAAACCATTTTTATTGTGGCAGTCTTACTCCTCATGTAAGGGGATAATGTTATCGAATTCTATGCCCATCTGACAAGACGGACATAATATATGGATTTCATTTCACTTTTTTCTTGATAAATATAGGGAATATCGATTTCCCAAAGAATTTGTTACATAAAATGTGTCGAAACGTTTTTTATATAACGCTGTTCGTTTAAGAAATAAATAATTAGTTTTTGATTAATTATTTTTTATACGTGCGTTCATTAAATGATCCTATTGAATGTATATAACTGGCATATCTAATTCTTTATTTGGATAGACTGAATAATTTGTTCATAATGCTACTAGCAAACAATGGAGCTGCCCGTGGTGTAATGGTTATCGTCGTAGGAAATGAACACGGCGATACGAGTTCAAATCCTGGACGAGACTAATTGCATTTCACATAGAACTAATACCCTTGGGAAATGTATGAAGCCAAAAATATTCTCCCTTCAGCTAGTTGGACAGACTGGGTTCTTCAGCCTTGGTGAGGCAACTAGTCTAGGAGAAGGAAAACTCTGAATTCAAACCTGTTAAACTCCGCTTAAAAATTGACCTTGTGTCATATCCTGCCCGAGCGAAGGTTGGTAAATATGGTTACTAGCAAACAATTTATTCGTTTGAAATAATATCATTATTTGATTAATCATCATCATTGGTTCTCGATTCTGGTTTGTTCCTGGCTGAGCACATCCCTGACCAGGAGTGCAACTAATCTTATTTCAAATTTTCATTTTCTTAGACTGGTTGCCTTAACCCGATTCAAGAGCATAGAATGTTGTACTCTTTGCCAATAGCTGAATGGAGAATAGTTGTATTTATTCCTTCCAGGAGTATTATGCTTAGTAAAATGCCATAAAACTCGTTCAGGATTTGAACCGGAGTCTCCCTGTCTAATTCCGACGAGGATTATACTTACGCCACGTTAAGTCACAATCATTATCTAATGGTCTATCTGACTTTGCAATATTTTCAACGAGAAATCATCATCATAGATATTCAGAAAACATTTTTGCCGCATTCAGTGTCACCATCATTTTCACATTAATTCCACGAATTATTTTTGTCTGATTTCTGCCTTTAGAATTTTTTTCTTTCAGCACCCCCCCCAAAAAAAAAACATAATATACTGGAAATATGAGTGGACATTGTTTTTATTTTAAATGCCAGAATCAATAAACCAAACGATGCCATTCTTTAAAGTTTATTTGAAATCTTACCGTATCCGCTATGACCATACAATCTGATGCAATATTTTCAGTTGAAGTTAGTTAAACGCAATAAAATCCATCTAATGTTAAAAACAGAATAGAATATTAGGACAATTCAATATTTATTAATTGAAAAAAAAAAGTTGGTTATTATCTAATTTTTATTCTTAGTATATTTCATCGGATCAGTGACACAATTTGGTTCAACTACTTTTCATATACATTAGTATTATCTTAATTAAAACAATACAACTTATAAAATGTAATAGAAACATAGAAATTTAGGAAGAAAAAAAAAACCTGGAGAAAAACCAAATGAAAACCAAGAAAAAGACACAGATCAGATACAAAATATTATGAAAAATCTGGCTAAATACTAATCAGATAAAAAATAAAAGATAAAAAAAAATATGCTATTTATTTTAACGGCATGTCAAAACATCTTGGGTTAATTTATACTCACGGGGTTAGAAGATCGCGTTCATTAAAATTTTGTATTCATATTTTTTTTCTGACGATCCCAATGAATATAAAAAAAAATTGACAAATCTATTTAATCTATTGAGCAGACACCAACAGTTACTCTGGCTACAGGTCTGAATGAACCTGGGAATGATGGCAATAAAGATCTTTAAAACTGGAGCATACCCACCACATGAAGTTTAGTGTTATATTCATGTCACCCTCCTTTTTGGTGGGGGCGAATCTTACTCATCAGTTCACGATGTGTATTCTAGACACCGATCGTCAGGGCAGTTGGAGATATACGGAGAAAAAATACGAAGAACTAAAAGGAGAAAATGATAATGAAAGAAGAAGAAAGAGAGAACGAAATGCTACAAACATATCGATTCAGAATATAAAGATGAAAACAGGAAAAGTAAACTAGTAGAAGCGAGAATTTAAAAAAATACTTTGAAATAGATGGAAAAAGCTACCGATTGAACAAACAGATGTTCTAAAAGCTAAGCGCGGTGATCTTCGATTCATATCTCGAAAGAAGACATGATCTTCGCTTTTATTGGAAAAGATGAATAAAACTGCCCCTTCTTTTCGTCTTTATCAGATAATATCTCTGCAATGACTCAGAAATTGGATGGTCATCGTACGGCGTATTTGTCATTGACTAATATCAACAAATGAGCTTAACAAGAACTTGAGGGTGGAAACCTTCTTTGTGAATATTAGCAAAAGGTTAGTCATAATATTCAACTAAACTTGGTAAAAAACCCGATTCGATGAAACAAGCGATAATATATAATAATTGAATTCCTTTACACATCAACAATATATATATATATATATATATATATATGTGTGTGTGTGTGTGTGTGTGTGTGTGGTGTGCATTATTCTCTCTCTCTGTCTCTCTTTCTATATATATATATATATAGTATCTATGCTTGTTTGTCTGTCTTTTTCCCTCTTACACTATATATATATATATATATATATATATATATATATATATATATATCATCATCATCATGTCGTGCTGGTAGCACGGATATCCCCGATCCTCTCTCGCCACTCCTCCCTATCGTTCATCGCCCTAGGAAGGTCTTCAAGACAACCTCCCGTATCCTCACATAGCTGCTGAATGTATTTCCGTGCTGGTCGTCCTGCTTTTGCACGGCCATGTGTGGGGGTCCATAAGAGTACATCTCTTATGAATTCGTCCCTGCTTCTCCAGCAGTGTCCTGCATGTCTGGTTCGTCTAACTTTAATAGTTTTCGTGATAGGAGGCAGGTGGCCGTACACAAGCATGCGCATATATGGAGATAAGAGGACAAAGAGATACACTCCAGACAAAAGCATAATTAAGATCAGCCAGAATATTGAGAAGAGTGCTGGAAACTTGAGGTGACTTGCTGTCACTCAAGCTCTATTGTAAAACGATCAGCTAACGCATATGTGATTTGTAATAATGACGATATCCCTCAATCACATAATTAGGAAATGGACAGGCAGATATAAACTTCATGAATGGGAAGAAGGAAACAGCCAACCATTGTACATTGACGACTTCAAACAGCTGGCCAAAAATGAAAAGGAATAAGAAACGCAAATACAAGCAGTAAGGATATAGAAAGAAGATATAGGGAGGGAATTTGGCATAGAAAATGTGCCATGCTAATAAAAACTGGAAATCGACAAATAACGGAAAGAAGAGAACTACGAAATCAAGACTACATCGGAACACGGGACAAAAAGGGAACTTACAAATACTTGGGAGCATTTGAAGTGGACACCATCAAATAGGAGGAGATGGAAGAAAAAAAGAGAAAAGAAAACCTCAAGGGATCGAGAAAACTACTCGAAGCCAAATCAAATAACAGATATATCATTAAAGGGACAAATAGCTGGGCTGTTCCATTCGTACGATAACCGGGAACATTCCTAAAGTGAATAAGAGAAGAACTTCAATGAATAATGTTTTACATCACAGAGATGATGTACACAAACACGAAACAAATGGTATATGTACAACCGAGTATCTGTTCAAGAAAACGAAACGTAAAATCTTTTTTTTTTTTTTTGTGTGAGTGGGGGCATTTGAAGTACACACAGATCATTTAATCTCGGCCAGAAAACCAGAGAGAGTAATATTCAAGAAAAGAGGGCCAGCTGAATAGAAACTTTAGCGTTCTAGCTGACCACAGGGTTAAAGTGAAAGAAAGTGAAAAGAATGAAAACTATCTAGATCTTGCAAGAGAACAAAAAAAAAAAAAAAAAAAAAACGACTATGGAAAATGAAAGTGGTACCATTTCTAATCGGTGGCGTCAGTGCTGTCATTAAATGATTAGTACTGGGACTGGAGACAATCCGATCTTTAATATTGAGGTGATCAGCCAGAATACTAAGAAGAGTTTTGAAGAGACTTGTTGTCTCTTCAGGTGTTTGTGGAACTCGGGAACCTTCACGGAACTTCGAACAACGTCATTTATTGAAACCACTGAGGTCGCCTGTTCTGATTCCGTTTGCCAAAAACAGTTAGAAGTGTTACTCGCCTGTAGATTGAACCTGTTGATTGTCTCCTTCGAAGCTTAAGGAACCGACGCCTATAACCGTTACGCCATGTGTCCCGCAGGGAATTCAGATTGAATTTTTGGGACTTATAAACTTAATGTTCTTACTTGACTAGAATTACTACCATTATGTATGATTTTTTTTACCTGTACTCATTTTCAGATTGTTTTTTTATGGCATAGACATACAAAAACAAAAAGTGTCCAATTAGAACTACTTAAATCATCAATAACAACAAATAACTCAAGTTAAGACAGGACGACATAAATTATTACATCGTGAAAATAAAAATGGAACCAGAAACAATTACATTGTCACGTCAAAAGATAACTGAAGGAAACTGCACATAAGGTCGTATGAATATGGCGACTTAGAGGATGTATTAACCCAACACCTACGCACGAGAAATTTGCCACAGTGAAGTAAAATTAGTTTGAAATCCGAATTTTCTTTCTCCAAGAATAGTTGCCATACCAAATTGAAAAACCAGCCTGCTCAACAATTTACCGGTACCTGGGGGAAAAATAGTTATTTCATAAGTTTTCCCAAAGGTATTAGCGGAATATGGAATGCAAACAGCCTAGTTCTGGATGTCAACTCGGGTCCCTGTGTCCATTTCTTACGACAATAAAGATTACAAATTAACGACTCAGATTAAACCTCACGATAGGAACCGAAGGGCTTATGATAACAGCACCGAATAACACAATAAAATGCAATTATGTAAAAGTTAGAATAGATACACCTAATGAGAACAGAAAGAGTACAAGATGTGCGAAGGATATGGATCCTATGACGAAATAATGAATACATCAAATTAACACATGATTATTACAATCGTAATCATGAGTACAGGAATAAGGTATTCCAATGAGAAACGTTCTATCGACTAAACTTTCACGATGCAGACTCCCGCTTTTCCTGGACACTGAGACAAAATTCTCTGGGATTTTGACATAAAAACAATCACTCAATACCGGTCCGAAAACTGGATAGTTTTTGCTTATGAAAACAAAAGAACTCGTCACCTTCACTTTTAACTGAATTCTAATTGGCTCTTGATTGGATTATACATCTTTTTCAAGATAGTGAAATGATCATTTGCAAAATTGTAATGTTACAGGACAACCGTGAATTTTTTCTGCAAAAAAACAAGAAGTGAGTCTGCTGTTTCGTGTACGAATAATCTTCATTTTAACTGCAATGTTTTTTTCCTAGCACTCCTACGCAACATGAAGAAGAGTAAGACATCGTAAGGGTCTTCGAACTAATTTCAGCTTGTCTGACACGTGAGAGACTCTCCGCCTATGATGCTGCTAGATTCGTGCCAATGTCTAATATAAATTAGCTTCCAAACTAAACTCAACTCCTCTGAGGATCTCAACTGAACGGTCTTACCTTAAAATTATCTATTTTTTTTATTTTCCAAACTTAAGTATTTCATCAGCTAATGTCCTTGATGTGACGGCATCTCCCAATCATTAAATCGTTATTTTTATTCCATTTCTATTAAATGGGACCTGTGTTAAACTTTTTTTAGCTTTCGTTTCCTGTCCCGATACCTTAAAGTGACAAGGGATGATTGTTGTGCCCGTGTGCACATGTTGACTTCAATGATAAGTACACTTGCTCTAAAAGATCTCTAACCAGTCCAGAAACTCACCAAATTAAAGAATCAGATAATTGATATAATTAATTACCAAATAAAATATTCAGCATAATTAATTATCATCCTAATTATTTTTTAAAAATGTTTTTTTATTGTAATTAAAATGCTTTCTCCTGCTTATCACATCGAATATTTTTGGACTTGATAACGTCTCCCATTTTATTAGGTGCATCAATAAGGAGGGATTCTGACCGAGAGTGGTAATTTAGTAAGCTTTTTGCTTAGATGTGGCATAAGGCCATATGAAAGGAATATTCAATAAGACATGAACTCGCTCGTGTAGTTTTGCAAGTCGAGTTTGCTAACTATTATTCAACCAGAAGGGCCCTAGAGACCCTGGCGTAGTGACTTACATGTTAGACTGCGACATCATAGTGATCAAAAGTGTCCGTGGTTTAGCGTTATCGTCGTAGGAAATGGACACGGCGACACGAGTTCAAATCCTGGACGAGACTGATTGCATTTCACATAGCACTAATACCCTTGGGAAAGGTATGAATCCAATTATTCTCCCTCCAGCTATGGGTAAATAGTAGGGCAGACTAGGTTCTTCAGCCTTGGTGAGGCAACTAGTCTAGGAGAAGTAAAACTCTGAATTCAAACCTGCTAAACTCCGCTTAAAAATTGACCTTGTATCATATCCTGCGTGAGCGGAGGGGGTTGGTAAATAGTATCATAGAGATCAAAAGAAAGGAAAGAACCTTATCTCTCCAGCTATGGATGAAAGAATACAGCATTATATATATATATATATATATATATATATATATATATATATATATAGCATTAAATAATCCAAGAAGGTTGATATGCCATTAAACAAAACAACCAAACCGCACAAATGAATATTCTCTTGAACTCTCAGTCATCTATGGAAGTTTATTCTTTCGCTCATAACTCACTTACTACTGTACACAATTCAGCAGCTGCTTTTTGTTTTTTATTAATTTTTTTTTTTTTTTAATTTTTTTTTTCATTTTCACCAAAACATAAATTGACGCCTTTCTAGATTTTCTTAATTCTTTTCAACAAGTCCAACAAACAATGCATTTCAAAAGAAGCTTAAAAGTAACTGGCATTCACCAAATAAAAATTGAATCAAGCAATCAAAGACCGGTTTAGTCAAATTTATGAATAATGCAATGAAAGTTAGAAAAATTTCATTAAATAATTTAATTTTTATTTGTGCACATTTGAAGAAAGGGAAGATGTTGGCCCTCCTTTAGTCGTGGGTTAAGTTTTGTATAACAACTTTTATGTAAAAACGTAAAATGTGGATAATTGATGTATTCATTTTTTATGATTTTGCCTCGGATATTTTTCTTTAGTTTTTACGTTTAAATTTATAAGGTAAGAATGAAAAGATTTTTTTTTTCAATTTGACTAAAACTTGAAAGTTGACTGAAAGCTCAAAGAAACTTATAAATGTATATCAGCCAATCCTTTGATCTTTCCACGATTGTTACCTTTTCTTATATATATATATATATATATATATATATATATATATATATATATGTGTGTGTGTGTGTGTGTGTGTGTGTGTGTGTGTGTGTGTGTGTGTAATTATTTTGAAATTCTTAGTACACAGACATTTAAAACATTAATGATCAATGATGCATTCAAAGTCCGATTGCCACTAGATACTCAATACATGCGGAGTTCTATCTAAACTAACATCTATCATTACTTCCCTTCCAGCTCTCTCTGTATAAATGTATGCGTATATATATATTTTCTTTTTCATATAAATATACGTATTCATTTAGACAGAGAGAGGAGACATACATATGTGTGTGTGTGTGTGTGTGTGTGTGTGCATACGTCTGATTTTTTACAGAAGTATATAAGGAAACGAAGAAAAAAATGAAAATCGGAAACATATACGTGCATAATTCAAAATGACTGAAATTAAAGTTTACCGATAACATCGTTTTGTGTTCTGGTTATGGAACTAAACTTCGTCTGATGGTGAGACTCTAGTCCAGAATCTTTGAAGAATGTTGGATATCTATAAAAACCTATAACTCCTTTGCTACTCAAGATTGGTAATAACTCTCAGGGTCCCATCAACTGTTCAAATAGAACTGTTTATTCTTTTAAACGTTGGCTATGAACAAGAAAGAATGAGCCACGGCAGAGGAGGATGTAAAAAAAGTCATAAAAGAAGAAAGAGCGAAAAAAGGAAACTTGAGTAACATGAAAATCATCCTCTCTTTTGCAGTATTCTTCTGATACTCTCACCGTTGGTGTTACGGTGAAAGTTTTCCGTGTGTAATCCACTTAGGAGAGGTATTTGTTACTCGCCCCACTTAACGATCAAGTGTGGCACAAAGCCTTTTTTTAGGTGGGACCGTGCGCAGGGCCATAGCCCACACACGCGCGGCATTTCCCCAAAATACCTACGGCCCCGTCGGCATTACCCTTATTAGGTGCGCCTCAGGCGTCGGGCGATCACCCCCACGAAGGGGGTAAAAGCCTGGGGGAAGGCCCCCTGACGCCGAAGGAAAATCTTAAGCTACCAAGACACACCATGCCAGATCCGCGCCGCTCCCAGCACTGCCGGCTGAAGTGCGAACCGGCAACTGAATGCTGCTTCTCGTTATGAGGAGGTGCTCAAATCCTCATTGGAGAAACTCGGAACGATTACCACTCGATGTATGAAGGGGGGTGTCCTCGTGGTGTAATGGTTAAAGCGATGAACTGCGGAATCGAAGTACGCGAGTTCGTACTCCAGTCGCGCTATTATGTTCACTTTCGGGCAAATACCCTTGGGAAAGGTATGAACCCCCTTATTCTCCCTCCAGCTATGGGTAAATAGTAGGACAGACTAGGTTCTTCAGCCTTGTTGAGGCAACTAGTCTAGGAGAAGGAAAACTCTGAATTCAAACCTGTTAAACTCCGCTTAAAAATTGACCTTGTGTCAAATTCTGCCCGAGCGGAGGGGTTGGTAAATAGTACCACTCGATGTATGAACAGGCAGATATATCAGCATCAATTTTTGATTTGTTGCTCTGATGGGCAGTAACCATTAGATAGTTCAGGCTTTGACGCTTTTTGTTTGTTTGTCCTTCTCGGAGTTCAAAATGACATCAGGTGTAACAAGTTCGTTGTATGCACGCCGGGGTCTGATCAACCCAGTAAAAGTCAGCAAAGCGAAGAGGTTTGATGCTGATAGACTAAAACCCCTTAGCATCTTTTACGATACATCACTGTGAATATATACCACATCATTGTTATGCATCTCACACCTAACTGTGTGCAAATAACTCATCAATAATAAGTAGTATTATTAACGTCGGATTCGAATACTAAAAATAATTTAACAGTTCGCAGTCGATACAGCTGTATGGATGCACCACTTGGACGCTAACAAAACGACTGGAAAAGAAGCTAGACGGCAATTACGCAAGAATGTTGAGAGCAATATTGAATTCGTCCTGGTTGCAATACCCCACAAGGCACCAACTATACGGCCACCTGCCTCCCATCACGAAAACTATGCAAGTTAGACGAACCAGACACGCAGGACACTGCTGGAGAAGCAGAGACGACCTAATAAGTGATGTACTGCTATGGACCCCCACATATGGCCGAGCAAAAGTAGGACGACTAGCTAGAACATACATACAGCAGCTATGTGAAGATTCGGGATGTAGCCCTGAAGACCTGCCTGAGAAGATGAACGATAGGGAAAAGTGGTGAAAGAGGATCAGGGATATCCATGCTAGCAGCACGACATGATGATGATGATTAATGTTAGACACTAATACTTGAAACCATTCAACAGTGTGGAAACAAATAAGTTCTGTCTTGTTCAAAATGTCCCCACAAACTATCCGTTCACAAATCATCATGCATATTTAATATATGTGTATAAAAAGGATCTGGTATTAAATAAACTACGGGGCTTGAAATAGTATAAAATCCAAACAACTTATTATCCAACTAATCAACATAAATCTGTTTACAACCAGTAAAAGTATCGGTTTTATTGGGTTTTTCTTTTTTTTTTTGCTAAATTATAAAACAGTGAAATATCCCATTTTAACAACGAAACAAAAAAGTTAAAAATCAAGACTGAGATTCACGAAGTTAATCTTAACACGAGACTGCATTTAAACATTTAAAATACGTTATGATAATACAAATCGCATCCTCTCTCTCTCTCATTCTCTCTCTCTTTCTCTCTCTCTCTCTCTCTCTCTCTATATATATATATATATATATATATAATTTTCTTTGCGGATTTGCACTTACATGAATGTGCATGCTGGAAAAATTCTTGACAATGTTGCTCGAAACTAGGCCACATGTGTATGTATTTACTAGTGCGCAGTTTCTTACACACACACACACACACACACACACACACACACACACACACACACACACACACTATATATATATATATATATATATATATATATATATAAAATAAACCCCTCTCTGTCTTTATATATATATATATATATATATATAGAGAGAGAGAGAAAGAGACAGACAGACAGACAGAGAAAGAGAAAGAGAGAGAGTTTTATTTACTCCTTTGAGTGTAGATGTTGGCGCACGCTTTTGTCAGCAGTCTACGTTGGCCACTGTATGTACTGAAAACAACCAAATATTTATGCGTGCTGGGCGAATTGACTTTCTTGTTTAAAAAATTGTTTGTAATTAAAACTTCAAGAATAGAAACACTAAAAAAGAACTTAGTCGATTTTGATGAAAAATATTATTTAAATAAAATCGATAAAGTTTTAAAAATAAAACAAACAACTCTCATTTTAGAAAAGCAATAGCCTATCCTTTACACTGCATATACTTTGTAAGTTAGGATAACGAAAAGAAAAAAAAAAGGGACGTAACTCGATTCCTAACTGTCAAAGTCCCACAGTTGATTTTTATCGAAGAAAGTCTCAGGAAAAAAAGATTAAAGTAGAAAGTTTTGTGAATTATCGAAATAATGATAGAAAAAAAGAGAAGCGAATGTGAAGTAAACAGAAATAGAACCAAATTTTGTCACATATCAGTCATTAGTTTGAGAAAAAACTTCAAATACTTATTTCTTAGTTTTCAAATCAATTAAGACCAAACTTTCATTTTTTCCCGAATTGGCTAAAGTCCACCATTTTCTACTATGTGTTGCTCATTCAGTAAAGACGTACTATTTCTTTATTCACACTTAATTTTTTTCAAGTTTTTTTTTTTTTATTGATTGAGTGATGTTAATGACAGTTCAACTGGTCTGGGCCTTTTTAAATTCCTAAGTTTCGGAAATTCCATTCAGTGTACATTTATATTAATATTTTTGTGTAGTTCCTCAAAGGTTTTTGGAAATGGTTATATGATAAAAAGTAATCTAATCAAATAGGAATAATTAGAATAAAAATCTATTCGACTGAGAAATGGGACACTTACAGCAGCAACCACTTCGAATTTGAACGGACCGGAAAATGATGACAATGAATGTATAATCTACATTGCTCAAAGTTCTAAAACTGGAAAAATACCACATCCAGTTTTGTTAGATGCCTACGAGGACTACATTGCCGATGTTATATCTCTAATTCAGGGATTATCATAAGCCCAACCAACAGGTTATTAAGAAGTTTGGGAGTCTATTATAATTAAAGATGAAAATCTTTAAAAAGAGCCAGTTAGCTGCTAGCAGAGTGACAAGTAACGCCATAAATTTTGGGATTAATGGAATCATAATTGCCAGTGAAGTATATGGGTTGGTTTTATTTCTTTGTTTAATGGCAAATCAAGCTTAGTGAGTTATTAAAATCTAAAGCCATCATTGAATAACGACAGTGATATTTTATAGATTTGGTTTGCTTTCTTTTGTTTAAGGGCTTATCAACCTTCCTGGGTTATATAATGTAAAAAAAAAAAAACATGTAAAAAAGCAGCAGTGATATTATTTCAACAACAGCTGGAAGGATAAACGGTTCCTACCTGACCCAACAATATTAGTCCGAAAATGAACATAATATCGAGACTGGGCTCTCCAGCACTTTTGCCAAAGCATAATCAGGATTTTCCCTGTAGTACAGGGTACGTAAGCAAAATTAGAAATATCTCAGTATAAAATAAACAGCTCTATTAAAAAATAATATTAATTTTATTTATAGATAATGAACAACAAAATAAGAAGTTAGTAAATTTATTCAATATGACCGCCATTTTTTCACTTATTGCAGCAACACTCCTTTGAAACGATTTGCATTCCATCAAAATAAATTTTTCAGACATTTAATTCCATTCCCTCTCAATAGCAGCCATAAACAAATCAATTAGGTGAGTTGCATTTGTTTTTTTGATGTTTTTTTTTCTAAAACGACCTATATAGCATAATCAAAGCGTTTAAAGTCTGAGCTTGGTGGAGGTCATACAGAAATTCTACTTAATTCTGAATTTGGCTGGGCTTGGTGGAGGCCATAAAGAAACTCCACTTAATTCTGAATTTTGTGGGGTTTAGTGGAGGCCATATAGAAACCCCACTTAATTCTGAATTTGGCGGGGGCTTGGTGGAGACCATATAGAAACTCCATTTAATTCTGAATTTTGTGGGGCTTGGTGGAGGCCATACAGAAACTCCACTTAATTCTGAATTTTGGGGGGTTTAGTGGAGGCCATATAGAAACCCCACTTAATTCTGAATTTGGCTGGGGTTGGTGGAGGCCATACAGAAACTCCACTTAATTCTGAATTTTGGGGGGTTTAGTGGAGGCCATATAGAAACCCCACTTAATTCTGAATTTTGTGGGGTTTTGTGGAGGCCATACAGAAACTCCACTTAATTCTGAATTTTGGGGGCTTGGTGGAGGCCATACAGAAACTCCACTTAATTCTGAATATTGGGGGCTTGGTTTCGGCGTAAAGTAAATTAGAGATTCCTCGTCGTTTCTTTCTTGTGCAATCATATTGGACTGAATTTAATGAAAAAGTGCTTGAATAATAGAGTTAACGATGAAAATTTAGATTTATCGATTTTTTCCCCAAAAAATTGGACTTATCAAAATAAATGAAAGCTTTCAAAATCATTCTATATTTGCTTCTGCACTTTTTATATGAGTTTTTTTTATGATGCATTTGATTATGCAAGTAGTACGATCAACCGGTTGTGAGTCTCTTAAGAACAGAATAAACTTATTCTGAGTACAATAAAGGAAAGCAAAGAATCCACGAACAACACAAGAAAAGATGTTTGTTTTCAAGAAAGATAATAAAACAAATGTAATTATGCTGTAGAACTAATATTCATATTATAAGCTCTCCCTCTTATATACATATTCAAAAAAATCATTAATATAATCAAGAGTTAATTCGACCTTATTATTTAATACAGATAAAAATTCAAATGCATTTGGAAAAAAAAATTTTCCTGTTGAAAATTTACTTGAAGATAAGAAAATTCTCTGAAAAATTCTTAATGATACGTAAGAAGGTAAATTAAAGATGAAAACTATAAATTCGTGTATTGGATCAATGAATGAGTATTAAATTCATCTAATGTTATGAGGCAAGATGAAAAAAAGAAGATGGCTGCTCAGCAGCGATTGGTGAGATAGGGAAGATAGATATACCGGCCTCTGAAGCCTTCATTCTTAAGTAAATAGAAATACAAACAAACAAAAAAGGGGCATAAAAATTTTAGAAGTCTGGATGAAATTAAAAATCTTACGAATGGCTTAGGTATTTTTCCGGTGATAGCCTCATATTAAGCAGTTAAAAAAACACATGTTTGCAAAAGCAAAACAAACTATTCATAAACATATATGCATATAAATACTTATATATTTGTACAAACATACACGCATACATACATACGTACATATGCATATATATATATATATGTGTGTGTGTGTGTGTGTGTGTGTGTGTGTGTGTGTGTGTGTGTGTGTGTGTGTGTGTGTGTGTGACCTTAAGTAAATAAATGTCTTCGCACGTCCTCATATTAGACTCAGGTCTATAAGTTTGATCTACCTTTCAAAAAAATTAAATATATTTCAGTTGAAGATTGTACTGGTATACTACGGGTTACGTTGTTTTTAGTTAAGTCGTTCTCGATTATACGTCGTTTGTCAAAAACTATATGGAAAATAAAAAGCTTAAATCATCTAATTCGACTTTACATCTGTGAGGCACAATGATTGAAGTCATCTAATCACTAAAGAAGCGTTAAAATCCAATATGATCAGATTAATTTACATTATGTAAGAATAAAAGTACATGAAATTATGAAAATACATACATTTTACGTCCGCGATGTAAACAAAAAGAAATTGATAATTTAACATGAATTAGTTTATTTTCTACTATCGAAACATAATTCTAATAAGTGTATTTGTTATTTAACCTTACATAATCATTCAATAATGTCTTAGAGCAAATTCCATTAACAAATAAAGAGTCCGTGATGTAATGTAAAGATTACCAAATTGTAAACATCTGTATTTACAAAAATGCACGTACATGTATTTATAAATTCAGATAAAATGTAATTGCAGCCTTAAAATAGATTCTTATAGATCATATATTATCAAGAATGCATTAATGAATAAATCACAGAACTCGCAATGGTTATTTGCGGTTTACACTTGTGACAAGGAAATTTGGTGACCAGTAAATTCAACGTAAATCGCTTTTTGACGTAAATCAACTCTCCTGGAACTTACCGACGTAAGTTGAGATATATTTGTTTTTAAAAAGGTTGAAACTAATGCAAAGTTTTATCTTGATCTGCTATACATGATTTGAACACTTTTCTGATTTTCAGGAAAAAAGTATCACTATGAAATGGTATTTTAGCTCTCTGTCTTTCTCTCTTCTCTCTCTCTCTCTCTCTCTCTCTATATATATATATATATATATATATATATATAGATAGATAGATATGTGAGAAAGCAATTTTGGAAATGTTTATCCAGTTCTGCTCGCCAGGATTTGAACACCTTACTGTTTTTCAGAAAATAAACTTTTTTTATGAATTGCCATCTTAGCTCTCTCTCTCTCTCTATATATATATATATATATATATATATATATAAAGAGAGAGAGAGAGAGAGAGAGAGAGAGAGAGAGAGATAGGTAATTATCTGTGTCTACTATATAAATAATATATTCATGCTAATACATTGCGCAATGTTATAATGTATTTATGTTTGTTGTATGCTGTCCTTTGTATAATATACAATCAACCAGGTTGGGTAGGTTACACCTAAATGCTAAATTGATGTACGTAATAAATATTATAAATATATTATATTGAGGGGTTCTTCTAATAACCATGAAATTATGGTGGATATTATATTAACAGGAGGAGAGGGTGTTTGGAGATGGATATGAGAGCTCAGTGGATTAAAATGGTAATTATTTAACTATTAAAAGTGTATACCATGATATGGTGTATTACATTATACACATATATAATATTGTTATCTACTTCGATATCATCAATGCTCTTCGTTTCATACTATCATAGATTACAATAACGTATATGTAATACAGCATTAACAGGAAATAGGCAACCAATATAAATAATTTTAACGTACATACTGCAATTTAAAATATAACTAATATATGATAGGCAGTCTTGCATAATACATCGTAGTCAATAATATTATACCATATCTTATCATCATCATCATCATCATCATCATATCGCGCTGGTAGCACGGATATTCCTGACCCTCTCTCGCCACTCCTCCCTATCGTCCATCGCCCTAGGTAGGTCTTCAGGACAACATCCCGTATCCTCACATAGCTGCTGAATGTATGTTCGTGCTGGTCGTCCTGCTTTTGCACGGCCATGTGTGGGGATCCATAAGAGTACATCTCTTATGAGTTCGTCCCTGCTTCTCCAACAGTGTCCTGCATGTCTGGTTCGTCTAACTTGAATAGTTTTCGTGATAGGGGGCAGGTGGCCGTACAGTTGGTGTCTTGTGGGGTGTTGCCGCCAGAACTTGTTCAGGATTGCACGTAGCATTCTTGTGTAATTGCCGTCTAGCTTCTTCTCCAGCCCTTTTGTTAGCGTCCATGTAGTGCAGCCATATAGCAGTATCGATACGACCGCTGCCTGGAAGAAACTGCGTTTCATTTTATCGGTTAAGTCTGATTTCCATATCATGATATTGCCTATTATTCTTAAGTTTTAAACCCAGTATCCATTTCGTCTAATATACTTACATGTTTAATCAAGAATTCATTTCCTTCATAATGCAATGATGATGCTAAGAAAAAATTATCACTATACACAATAAAAAAAGTTATTCGGCCAAATTACAAACCGTCTCTCGACTTCCGCAGCCTTTGATACACATCGCTACTCATACATTCATGAGACATCCTCAAATCTCCCCCGCTCATGCATCATCATATACAGACACACTAACAATCATAGATGCGACCACAACAAGAATTTCCAAATATAATCTACATGCACAAAAGGACGTATGCAATTCTACCACAGAAATTCTTTTGGCTGTATCTTTTAGATTTTTTCGATTTCTCGATAATCTTTATTTTTCTGCCTGATGATTACCATTTAAAGATGACAGTAAACCAGTTGTCAAAGATAAGCATTCATGCTGTTAAATATATATAAAAACAAATATATATTTATTCATTATTATGTAATCACTCTATCAAATATATAGACAACTCTCCAAATCATACTGCATTTTGTCTCACCAAGCGAGATAGTGTCTACTATAATATGTTGTAATATATATATATATATATATATATATATATATATATATATATATATATATATATATATATATATCTTCAGCAGTGCGTACATTCAGCGTATTCACGGCGTAACTGAGTATTGAGAGATATGATATTGCAATATAACAAAAAATATTTTTAAAATTCTTTATTTCAATTAATTTCTATTTACTTACGGATTTTGCATATTTCATGATACACAAGGCATTTACATATACCATGGATGTTTTCATATTGAATGATACCAAGAAGTGATTACATAATTCACGCTGTTAACACCAATTCACGCACTCTTTTTTTTATTTCTAAACATCATATAACTATTTGTTTTATTCAATTTCTTTAAAATGTTGAATGTTTTAATAGAACATTTTTTTAAAATAAATATTTTTTTATAACCTTTTCGTTTATACTTTGTACAGCTTGATCATGTGTTTTCTTTCTTTCTTTCTTTCTTTTTATTATTTTTTCCATTTTTTTTTTTTTTTTTACTTTCTCGAATTTTACGTTTCTTACTTTAATCTCTCTTTTTTTAATTTTCTTTTAGTTTTCCTTTCATGCAGTTTTCATTTTCTTGAACACTTCGAAACCATTAATGTCTATGATCTTTCCCAGAATGTCTTTTTCGTTTTTACACACACACACACACGCACACACACACACACACACACACACATTCTCTTCTCTCTCTTTCTTTATTTCTCTCACTCTCCTATATCATTTTCCATTATCTTTACTTCATTACGTATCTCCATTTTATCTTACAATAATGATTTTACCTGCACGTTTATCTTAACATCGAGGGTATCTAAGAAAAAAATATATAAAATATCACAGAGTCTGAGATACAATGTTTTAGTAATCACATACACACAGACTTTATATATATATATATATATATATATATATATATATATATATATATATATATTTCCATTCTTTTCGGTTAGAAAAAAAGCCATTTTCCTTACATTTTCCTCTTCTCACACAATTTATATTCTACTTTTCACCTCAAGTTCCTCTCCGCTTGTTTCTTTAAGCCAATGTTTTCTTTATTCTGATGACTGCTCACAGCACCCTATTCTACCTTGGTATCTTTCTCCGCTATTTACGTCTTGTACAATGATACCCACTGGCAACTCTCCTCTAAATCTAAAATGCCTCGCAGATATATTCTTTCCCAACATCTTAGAAGCCATTAGTGCTTCTGGAAAGGATCACCTGCTGCCGCCAGGCCTTTAGCAGAAATCGACATTTTGGCACAAGATAGGTGTTTTGATACTGTTGGACGATGCAATCTCCGAATGCGATTCTTAATTTGGGAGGGTTGGACCATTAGTGAAATAGCGGGAGATTGGAACAGGGAAAAGCGAACGTAAAAGTCATGAATAGGAGGAACCACAAAAGAAAGTGTACAGTTAGATGGAACGGAGTAAGTGAGGTTATGTAGATGTAAACATTAAAACATTTATAACAGAAGATAAGAGTTAAATATTCACATAAAACCTAAATTAATACTGAATTCGTACATATATATATATATATATATATATATATATATATATATATATATATATATATAAATAAAATCAATATCATTCAGATCTACCAAGAAGTCTATATCTTCAACTTTTGCTCTTCTTTATCCTCAACTTTATATTCTTCTTCTTCTTCTTCTTCTTCTTCTTCTTCTTCTTCTTCTTCTTCTTCTTCTTCTTCTTCTTCTTATTATTATTATTATTATTGTTGTTATTATTATTATTATTATTATTATTATTAGCTGTAGTTGCATTCCTAATGAGTTTTTCACACAAGCGTTAGCTGATGGTCTTTCACTGGTGTCTTCGTAACAGCAAGTCTCCTCTGGTCTTTAGGACTGTTCAGGCCAATCTTAACACTATAATTTGGACCGTCCTCCAATTTTTAACTCTTCCAACCCCCTTAACAAATATTTGGGGACCGTTCCAAATATAGTGAATACAGTTGGTATCACCATCACCACTATATTCCATTTATTTTATAGTTCTCTGGTACTGTTCGAGTATTTGTCTCTATTTTTGTTTTATTTTATTTTCACTCACTAGTGCACTGGGATGGCAATATTTACTACACAGCAGATTCCCTTTTTTTTCTTTTTTTTGCTAATTATCATCAGTTATCTGGTCTTCTGGCGAGATTATTGGATCTGTTTGTATATCAGAATCCCAAACAATTATATGCGTTTTATTCTCCTGGACGGATTCTTCTAACTCCATAATTATTATTATCATTTTACTCCTTGTGAGTTTTTATATATCAGCGATTGCTGATGGTTTTTCCCTTGAGTTTGAGTGATAACAAGTTTCTTTAAGTCTTTAGGACTTTTTTCAGTTATCTGGCTGATATCAACAATGCTATAGTTTGGACAGTCCCTACCCGTCCCGTTATTTCCAAGCCCTTTAGTCCTTGTACCAAACCTTTGGTGACTGTACCAAAAGCAACAATTACAATTGGTATGATCATCAATTTCATGCTCTATGGTTTTTTAAATTCCCTAGCAAGGTCGAATTACTTATCCCTCTTTTCGCGTTCTTTCAATTTTGCTCAGCAAAGTTCACAATTCTGGAAGTTCTCTTTCTTTCTTTTTGTTGATTATTATTAGGATTGATCGTATGGTTGAGTTTAGGTGATCCGATTGTATGTCAAAACCCCAGAGGAGATTGTAAGTCTCATTTTCCTTGACTGTTTCTGAGGTGTGCATTTACCATTTGTTCGTATGGTCAGGCTTCAATTTCTTACACGATTCCCTGTGGATCACCTTGCCCACCTAATCGTGTCTAGTCTAATTTGCTGCATTAGCTTTTTATGTGATGGATTGTTTCGTCTCTATCACCACATGATCTACAGTTGCTGTTTTGTTGCGTCTAATCTATTTTTACTTTGATATGGTTAGTTCTTATGACGTTGTTTTGTACTACTATTATAAGAGATTCACTTTCTCTCTTAAAGTTTCGCTTTATTAGCCATGCTCACCTTTTGGTGTGAGATGTCGCTTGTTAGTCTTTGAAACGTCCATTGAGTTGTTTCTCTTTCAACTTTTGATTTCTAGTTATTGTCGTTCTGCTGATCCTCGTGTCGTTATTAATTTTTCTAGTGGCTGTAATCAGTCTTCCTCCGGGCTTTTCTATATAGTCTTCGAGTCGTTTTGTCGGTGCGTCAACGCTGTCTTCAATGCCTGCAAGCCCTTTTCCGGCCTCTCCTCTTGAAATATATATTCTTTCAACGTCATCTCTGGGATGCAAGGACTTATGTATGGTCAATAGTTTGTTTGTTCTGGTCCATTTGTTCTCTGGTCCATTCAAAGAATGGTCGTGCATATCTTCCGATGGAGACAACCCAGGTATTTTTCCCTTTGACAAGTGTCCTGAGTTTAGTCTGGAATAATTTTCTGGTTCTTTTGTGGTACTCTCTTTTTTTTTTATTTTCCTTTCATTTCCACTTGTTCATTATTATACAATATCTTATTCTTTTAGTAAACAACTTCTCCTTTTTTGTATTACATCATCACCTTCTTGTAATACAGCATTATCATTTTCTGGTACAAGACATCTGATTCTTCTCTTTGTGCTACCATTTTTCTTTCCCCTTTTTTCCCCTTTTATCAGGAAGGTTTACTTTATACACAGAATGTTTAATATATAGACGTATATAGAATTATTGGGTATTATCTAATACCAAACTTTATTGCCAAATATATGAATATGCAGCTATTCAAAAATAAGTAAATCATTTATAATTTTATGCAATTTTATTTTTTGTCGCAGAGTTTGAACTCAGAGTTTTAATGCGGTATATTATCCCTATTTTGATAGCAAAATATTTCCCGGTAATGATAAAATACTGTTATCTTTTATTCATAAGTAAAATTAATATTTGATGAAAAATCTTTGTGTGGGCAATTCTTCATGAGTAATGGCATATATATATATATATATATATATATATATATATATATATATATATATATATATATATATATATATATGCGCTTCAAATGACCGCTAAACTAGGTGAGTTGTGTGTGTTACAGCCGTCTATGTATGCTTCTAATTTAGAAGGAGTAGAAAAGTTCAATTAGCATTTCCTATTTATCGTGGTAATATTAATAAAATGGATGATTAAAAAATGATGATCAACTGACCCCACAAAGTAATTCATTTACAATTTAGCTTATAATTTTCTATATTTTCTGAATTAGACTGTTTTAAATATATTCCTATTATACGAAGAAAAAAATATGATTAACTGTTTATTGCTGGGCTCGATATACATACGTATATGCAAACATAATGAGACTTACATATATATATATATATATATATATATATATATATATATATATATATATATATATATATATATATATTCCCTGGGAATTTATTCTTCTTCACTATCAGACAACAGCCTATGGTTATATTGATGTTTCTAATTAGAATATCGTTAAGAACTCCAATTAGCATTTCATAGTTATATTCATTATATAAGAAATGTGTATGATTAAATATCTATTTCAATTATTAATGCAAACTCCAGAATTTTTTTACATTACTATTTTTAAAAATTAGGTATATCTAAAGACATATTTAGACATTTACAATAAAATAATACCCGCGCATAAAGCCACACAGAGACACAGATGCACATATAAATAAGCACATGGACACTCACGTACAAATGCATTTTATATATTTGTCATAAAGTCCCTCAAATATTTATACAAATGGTTGTTTAAATTTTACCTCATAAAAAAGGAGTTCCTGCTATTTTAATTAAATCCTTGTTAGGTATTACCTACCTTTTCAGCATAATGAGCTGTTCCATCTGCCATATATGGCAGTAGCGGAGATCAGTATGTGAATAAGCCTACGAGTCAGACCAGAAGAGCCGATCCTATTGTTGAAGTATATCATTACTCTATCACTAATCATATGTTCTTATTACTAACAGTCTCTCTCTTGTAAATAATCTTTCCTGTAAATGTAACTATTTTCCTCACATATCGTGGTTTGTCTTATTATTATAACTACTCGTGTTCACTAACTAGAACACAATATTTCTGAATGCAGAAATCCACAGAACAGTGACTGGGTGGCCACTTTTCTCACATCTCACAAACTATCCAAGTAATGTGAACAAGGCATGTGGAGAACTGTTTGAGAAACGGAGACATTCAGTAGCAAATATATCATATCATTTCCCTTAAATTGATACAAGAATGCAGGCCGATTAACACATTTACCTCTATACAGACACTGAAAACCATTGCAAAGGGTTGAACAGTTGGGATGCATATAGAGAGTATGTAAAAAAAAACTGTGATATTAAGACGACACGATGATGCAATTTTTAAAGAAAACGTCCGAAATATCTGTAATGGATCCTACATACATCTAAATTTGAATATCGTAAACACAAGGGTCAATAGTGTTTGATATCATAATCACGTTCCCAGAAGAAAACATACTTCTAAATAAAGTATCCGTACGATTTCTAAGGAAACACTTACTGGCCACATAAAAACTAATTATTCCACAGTCCGATCAAACGAAATGACCAAAAAGAAACAAAAAAAAATAACACAAAAAGACACACACAAACTCCTCTGGGATTTTGTCATACAAACAGCTCACTTATACACACCCAGACAACCAGACCGCAAAAAAAGTCAACAAAAAAGAGAACTTGCAACATTTCGGACTTTGCTGTCCTGGCTGACCAAGAGTAACATTTTAAAAAATTAAACAAATGATAAATACCTCGAACTTGCTTAGGGATTGATGAAACTGTGGAAAATGAAAGGGACGTTTATACCAATTGTAATTGGTTCTCTTGTTACAGTCAACAAAGTGTTAATAAAGGGACTTGAGAACCTGGAAATAAGAGGACGAGTGGAGACCATCCTAATAACTGCATTAGTGAGATCGGCCAGAATATTGAAAAGATTCCTAGAGAATTGAGGAGACATGCTCTCACTCAAACTCCAGGAAAAGACTATCAGTAAACGCTTATGTGAAAACCTCTCAAGAAATAATAATAATAATAATAATAATAATAATAATAATAATAATGGGACTTCGACATACACACGGATCACCTAATCTCGGCGAGAAGACCAGACTTAATAATAATCAACAAAAAAAAAGAGAACATGCAAAATAGTCGACTTTGCTGCCCCGTCTGACCCCAGAATAAAACTGAAGGAATGTTAAAAGGATAAGTACCTCGAGCTTGCTAGGGAATTGAAAAAAAACCGTGGAACATGCAGGTGACAATTATACCAATTGTAATTGGTGGGTTTTGAATAGTAACTAAAGGATTACTAAAGGGACTGGAGTAGTTGGAACTTGGCGGACGGGTGGAGACCATCTAAACGACAGCATTATTGAGAACGGCCAGAATACTGAGAAGAGTCCTGGAGACTTGAGGAGACTTGCTGTCAGTTGGACTCCAGTGAAAAACCATTGCCTATCGCTGATGTGAAAAGCTCTAATGAGTGAATAATAATAATAACAATAAAGGGCTTGGAAGATTTGGAAGTTGGCGGCCGAGTGGAGACCATCCAAACAAAAGCATTATTGAAAATGGCCAGAATACTGAGAAGAGTCCTGGAGTCTTGAGGAGACTTGCTCTCACTCAATCTCCAGTGAAAGACCATCACCTTACGCTGATGTGAAAAACTCTAATAATAATAATAATAATTATAATAATCACCACACACAAGAAAACCTGGACATGAATAAGAAAAGGAAATCATGAGAGAGAAATTGAATCTCTACTTACTGCAGAACAAAGCAATGCAATAAGTATAAGTTATGATAAGGCCAAAATCAATAATTTGCAACAGAATAGCAAGTTTGGATTATGTAGTGTCAAAAACAAAACACTAAATCATATCTTAAGCGAATGCAGGAAACTAGCACAAAAAGGAGAATAATTCAAAATACGACTCGGTAGGAAAGGTGATCCAGTGCAAATAGTTGAAATTTGACCATGTATATACACAAACCAGAACCCGTTTTAGAGAATGAGATGCATCGAATTTTCAGGGATTTTGAGATACAAAAAGATGATCTGATCAAGCGATAATTAACAAAATCCAGAAATAATTTACAATCAATCCAGCGAAAAATAGCAAAGAAAAAATAGTACCTTAAGTATAGTGAAGTTAGCTGTCCTAACAGGCAACAGAGCGGAAAAGAAAAGAAAAGAAAGAAAGTGAAAAGAGAATAAAGTACTTTGACTTTGTCAAGTGAAACGAGAGTAAAGTACTTATACTTTGCCAGAGAACTAAGAACGTTGTTGAACATGAGGGTTGTGTTGAAACTAATTGTAATTGGTGCGCGTAGAACGGTTCCCAAAGGCTTGGAAAATGGACTGGTTGAGTTAAAAATCAGAAGATGAATCGAGACCACTTCTACAGCAGCATTGTTGTGATCTGCTAGAATACTGAGATGATTTCTGGAGATCTGATGAGACTTGCAGTTACTTATGCTCCACCAAAATACCATCAGCTAAGTCTGGAGTGAAAAAACTCTTGACGAGTATATGATCAATTACAATTAATTAATACAAACACGATAAAAATAATTAAGCATATTAGAGTAAATAAAATAACAAATGAAAAAATGAATACATAGATTGAGATGGAAAAAACAACAACAACAAAAAAAACAACAACAAACAATCAAAGAAACAAAAAAGTGATAAATTTCCTAAGATAACATCAGCATAAACTAGAGGGCCTTTCTAAGAATGTTTGGCAAACTATATTACCCTTCTAAACACGCCTCACACTAGATAAGAATTGGTAGTCACCAAACGGCATATATTCAGTGTTTACGCAGTTTAAACATCTATCTATCTATCTATTGTTAATCCTTTGCAACTATTATTCCAAATATATGTATTTACATATGGAAGTAAACATGTAGTCATGCAAAACATTTCCCCTGTATATGAAAAATGACACATACACATGCATAAAATTGACAATTTCTTTTATCTTTAGTCTTATATACTCTATTTCATTCATCTCCAATCTCTCTTCCTCGGTTTATCGGACTCTCTTCGTTCTCGCTTGAAGAGAATGCCTTTCAGACATTTACTTATAGATAAGCGTTCTGTGCTACAAAGACAGGCCATCTTTGATATTTCATGATTCATCGTAGATTACTGATAAAAATGTCCAGTTGTTTAACGAATAACAGTGCAAGTTTGTGAGCTCGTGAGTAACAATCTACCATAATTATCTTAACGGCTCAGGCATTAGACACGAGAAATGGCTATGCATATTTCAAACATTAACACGCACGTGAATTATCAACTATAAAGAAAATGGTGATTTTGAACATTGTTAACAAAATGTAACAAGGCTATTTATTTTGCATTTAACTTGCTTGCAATACTTATATATAATTTTACATAGAAGAATTAGTATAAAAAAAAAATTCATTATGTGATTTTTCAAAGCTTCCATAGAAATAGGGTTGATAAAATAATCATTCATCTTTTTTTTATGAATGACATTTAGAATTTACTGTCGAGCAATTACATTAAAAATGAACGCTCGTAATTTTAATGTGACAAAACTCACGTCAAATTTACTTTAAACATTTTTGTCCAAAGTAGATTGTTTATAGAATGAATTTATAGTTAAAATAAAAGTGATATTTTCGTTTTATTGTTCTTTCTTAATTTAAGACAGGTAAAAGAAAGCCGCAAAAAAAGAGTACTTTCGCAGTTTATGGTGAATATAAAATGAATATATCAACTTATTTTTTTTTTAAATCTTCATGCGGGAGATTTCCTAACAAGGTATGCTCTATGGTGAAGAAGATCAAGAAAAGATGATAGCGATTGAATCAAATATATATTCATGAATAATCCATAATTTGTAGGAAGACAACAAAAATAAACCCACCATCCAAATTAACTGTGTGAAATCCTTCACACCAATTAACTTATATTAAATTCTTTGATGAACGATGACAACTAATTAAAATAATTTTTTTAAAAATAAAAATCATTGGTAAATGTTTACATTCTACAATAAAAGAGTAAGAGCAATAAGCAATAATGTTAGGAAACTAACAGCCAACTACACTGGCTAAAGCCGATATTCAGCTAAAGAATATGATCCTGTATAAATGATCAAATGAGAAGTATTTTTTAAAAAAAGTTTTACAACGATACCTTTCGAAGACAAAATCGACGTAAAGGGTTTGGTATTAGTTACCAGAAAAGGTGTGAAATTTCATTAAGATAAAGCTAGACTAAAGTTTTGTTCACCAATAATCCGTCTGGTAGTCCAATACAATCGCACACGGTTTCATTTTCTGTCGCTGAGAAGCCTCAATTTAATCGGATTTAATAGATAAAGAGTGATCGAACAAGGAACAATTTTTCTCCAACCAAACCACCTGCATCTAACGGGTGATACAATGTCTTCATCTCAAATCGTCTTAACTTATTCAACTTTACGAAAGTCTAGGGAAAATAAATTGGGCGTTGCTGAGAAAACTTACTGATAGATTTATAGTTGTCCCTTGGGTAAACTGTATCAGCACTTGATGTGTACACTCTGGCTACACGATTCAAAAGTTGTGTCTTCATTGTGACACGCTTCACTAGAGTACTCACTTTCTTATGGGCATTTATAATATCTACATACTTGTATTTCATTGCTCACATAAATTTACATGAAAGCTCTGAATTCATATTAGCATTATTCCATTAAACACTCGAGTTTACGTCACATTTTGCCGATTCCCTCCAAGATGGACGGTTTGATTTGGTTCTGTTTGATTTTATGGCACATCAACTATGATAGGTTATTTATACCAAATCCATTTTTATACATAAAAACAGTTCTATTTCAAACAATGTAGTTTAGTATAAGTATAGTTTGTTTTTTTGTTTACACTCAGTTAAATGTCAAAACAGTTATATTTCAAACAAATCATTTTAGGATCAGTTCAGAATTTCAATGCCAAAACAGAGGTATTTCAAACAAGTAAGTTTAGCATACAAAAACAGTTTTGTTTCAAACAATTCAGTTTTGCATAAGTATGCAGTTTAAACGTCAAAACGGTTTTATTTGAGCAATTTAGTTTTTGCATTAGTATGCAGTTTAAAAGTCAAAACTGTCCTATTTCAAGCAATTCAACATAAATTCACAGTTTAGTTCTATTTAATCGATAGATACAACCCTATCTGGTGCTACCTCTCCGGGCCAGAAGGGACCTGGGAGCGATGACAATTACGGAGTACTCTGGGTTCCTCAAAGCTCCAGCATTACTGGAACCTCATCATCAGATGGTTTAGTGTCATATCCAGGAAACTCAGTGGGGGGGTCTAGACTTACCCCTCTGTAGAGGAGCAGTTGGTGTATTCTACAGCTCCAGCTGACTGGGAAAACCGTCTCGGATGGACTTGACAAATACTCACATGAGATGACATGACAATATGGGTGATCACCAGGTAGTGGGAAAAATAATTAAGTTAATGGTCTTTTTAGTTGAGTGACGGGTTCCTTAAATATAATCCATGATGATCACTTGTATTTTTTAGATGTTTTGGAGGCGAAATGTGATGTTATTATTTACTTGTGGAAACGGGAAATATGTATTTTTATGGGGAAACATTCATTCCATTACTTTGAATTTTCTTCAACGTTGCTACTTTGAATACTTTCAGGTTCCCATAGCTATATCTTTCTGAAAAAGGAAGCGAAATTTGCAAGTGTTAATTTCTAACCAGTCAAACGTTTTTGTAACATCCCTTATACGACAAGTGAATTAGAGCCTATAAATTCCAATTTCAACTATATTAAAGATCCCTTTTAATTAAAATAACACCTATATTCATTGTGTCCTATGTCAAAATGCGACCTTATAATGTCTCTCAGCTTTTTAAAAAATATGGTTTCACAATTCTAACCAGTCGACTTATGGCATTATCAGACATGGTCAATTTTCTTTTTGTCTCGGTATATTGGCCTGTATGAGAGAAGAGACATTTAATCACCTCATTCATGAACTTCTTTCATGGAGGACTTTCCTGGATATATACTAAACTAACTACTCATAATTATCAAAGATAAAATTGAAAATGACTTTGTTGCTATTTGATTTCGGTTTTACTATGCCTATGTTAAAATAGAAAAGTAGAGGCTTCCCTTTGGGTCTCTAGCTCAATCATAGACTTACATCATCAGGAGACTTAAATTTTTTTTTTTTTTTTCGCCAAGCATCAGGCTGAAAATGTTTACCATCCGTGCCTGAGTTCGATATTCAATCCCTCTTAAAATGCCATAATTTACTGATTTTCAAGGAAGGAAACCGTTTATTACTAGAAAAAGGAGGTGTAAGATATTTTCCTTCTTGTACAGAACAACTTGAAAAATATAAAGTATCAAACATTTTTGGTAATTTGATACGAGTAGGATGTAACCATTGCATTCTCAAGGAAGTTTCTTCTGCATTTACCTAGGAAATATGTACACCTCTTCACATGGACTTGTCAGTGTTGACTGACCAACAAGAACTTACTAAATATAGCTTTGTACGAATACAGAATGTAATCTGGAGGACCTGGCGGGAACAATGCATGTTGGGAATAAAGGGATAGATAGATAGATAGATAGATAGATAGATGGAACAGTGCAAGCAGTTCAACTTGATGATGATGATGATAATGATGATGATGATGATGTTTGTATATACACATACACATACACGCACATACTTATATATATATATATATATATATATATATATATATATATATATATATATATATATATATATATATATATATATATATATATATATACTCAGGTGATCAATACTAATTTTTCAACACAGTATTATGTTTATTAATTACTCGAGATAAGTTTTTGAAATGAAGTTTATTATATTTCTTGCCCCAGTCTTTCCATATCTTCGATCCGATGAATCCCAGCGTAACCTTTACCTAAACAAAGACTTTTAGTTAAGATAATAGAGTTTTACGCAACATTACTTATTATTTATAACAGCTTGGCTTATAATATATACAAACGTAATGAATAGTAAAAACATTGCTGGAGATATTCATGATATCAATTAAAAAACATTTGATTAGGAATCAGTGAACTAGCAACAAACTTTAATCTAAATTCATTATTCACAGTATTTTCTTGATTTTGAATGTATCCAAGTAGTTCTCATTGTAAGATTAAGAGTTTTAATGTTTTCTATTATTGTGGCAATGAATTAAGTAAGCTCATCACAAGGAGTCGTTCATTACTGAGAAATATGGTAAATGTTTAAGTAGGTTTGAAGTAACTACACAAAAATGACAGTAACTATAACTGATTATTAAATGATACTAACAAGACATTAAATCGTTTCGACTGCTTTGATTCAATCATTTACTAGAAGGTGTGAACTTGTTCTAACAAGTAAACTATATTTTCCCTTCCTTGGTTGATTTTAAATTATTATTGTTATGTCAGAAATCACGGTGTCTGCCTTGTTCGATCAGACACAATATTACTCGGGCGAAAACTTTCTTTGTTATGAAGCAGTGTCGGCTACTGACCTCTTTGTCAAATTTTATGTCCGTTGTTATGATTTTATGAGTATCAATTAAGAATGTGCCAATCTTAAATAAGCATTAAACTGCTACTCGTCCTGGAAAACGGACGCTTACGCCATAACCATTTAAAGTCAAACCGTCTGAGTGTTCGAGATGTGATTATTTTCCAGTTCATTAAATTTTATAACATCTGCGATGATTTCAGACATAAAACTTTCCTAATCCGACGAGCTAAAGTAGATAATCCAAATAGCTTCTGCGATCACAATTATGCCTCACTCTTCGATATAAAATAATTGAAGGTCTCCACTGTGAAAAATACTCGACAAATGATTTCTAAACGTATTGCTAAGTATTTTCACATTAATAACATATTAAAGTATATATATATATATATATATATATATATATATATATATATATGTATATATATATATATATATATATATATATATATATATATATATGTATAGTACTTTAAAAAAATTTTATTACTATTCTATAATTCAGATGTTGAGTAAAATCCCAGAAGATAAAATTTGCAAATAGAAAAAAAATTAAACAAAATGATATCTGCGAAGAAGATTCCTTAAAGAAAGACTACAATCATGCGTACTATTTGAAAATAATCAAGTAATAACGTATGTCTTATCGAAAGAAAAAAAAAATACCGACAGAATTCGTTACCCTAAACGTAACAGTGATCAATACACTGAGTAGAACGAGGAATAGATGCCTATAGTCAGAAATAATTTACCTAAGTGTCACCAAACCCGATCAGCGGACGATTTTGAGTTCTCAGAATCGTCTTAGCTACCAGAGTTCAAAACACGAACGAAGCTGTTTACCATATTTACCCAACCCCTCCACTCGGTCAGGATATTACACAAGGTCATTTTCTTAAGCAGAGTTTTCCAGGTTTGAATTCAGAGTTTTCCTTCTCCTAGACTAGTTGCCTCCCCAAGGCTGAAGAACACAGTCTGCCCTACTATTTACCCATAGCTGGAGGGAGTATAATTGGATTCCTACCTTTCCCAAGGGTATTATTGCTATGTGAAATGCAATCAGTCTCGTCCAGAATTTGAAACTCGTGTCGCCGTGTCCATTTCCTACAACGATAACCATTAATCCACGGGCACCTGTTTACAATTTCACCTAGATCTATTACCCAGGGGAAAATATGAATCCAAGTATTCTCCCTCCAGCTAAGGGATATTTAAGCTTTGAATGATAATCCATCTAAAAGAAATAAACACTGAATTTAGAACCAGTTGTGTCCCGTTGAAAGATTGTTTTTTCCCAGGCTCTTCCTGCCCAATACACTCAACAAGAGTAGCACCTCCACGATTAAAAAAGATGACGGGACCAGGGATAAAACGTAGCCAAACATATTTCCCTCAGAATGCTTACGTTTCATTGGTCAAATATATACAAATTAGATTTAGAGCTGCTTAACTTAGTTGATTACAGGAAAGCCAGTGATATAAATCTGTATTGGCCATGAGTTGTAACATTGGAGAGAGGTACTCGAAAATTAACCAGAAAATTATAAAAAATTAAAGAAAATGTTATCAATCAATTAGCTTTTTTACTAAAAATATTTCCTTTGGTATTAATATGCATTTTACTTACCAGTTAATATGTCAGTTAACATTCAATAAGGACCACAGAATTATATTTAAACGATTTTAAATTCTTTAAGAAGCGAGCTCATCCTGTCTATAAGTATCTTAAGATAAAACAACTTTTGAACCTAATAAGATTTGCAAGGCGATTTAAACAATCTTTAAACAAATTATTATATATATATATATATATATATATATATATATATATATATATATATATATATATATGAATATATATAGTTACTCGTAAATATATATATATATATATATAGTTACTCGTATATATATATATATATATATAGTTACTCGTAAATATATATATATATAGTTACTCGTATATATATATATATATATATATATATATATATATATATATATATATATATATATACTGTCATATTTTCGGAAGAAGATGTACGCATCCGCTTCTAAAATCAACTTTGTAAATGCTGGTGTGTTTGGATGGAAATTTACGTTGGAAAAACGCAAGTATTTAAGTCACTAGACATGTTCAATAATGAATGTTATTAGAGTTTTTTTTTTATTGTAATACACAAATGAACATTTTAACTTGAATGTTTCGGTTAACCGTTATTAATAGTTAAAAGAAAAGGAAATAGCAAAGACCCTAATAATGATCATGTTGAAAAATTTAAGAATCGTAGCAGCTACAAATAAAATGGAAATAATTGTTGTTATTTTGGTTTCGGTTAGTTTTATGACATCTCAAAAATTCCGGCAACTTTAATGCCAATGTTGTATATATATATATATATATATATATATATATATATATATATATATATATATATATATATATATATATATATATATATATATATAATTTATTGAAATATTTCCATATATCGCTAACACTATTCATTCTATTGATTTCTTTACGTACCCGCAATTAAACGTTCTCAAGTTTTGCTATTTATCATTAATAAATTTATTAAATGTCAATTCGTTTACACACAGTTAAATGGTTACATGTATTGCTATTTAACAAGGGTAGTTCTATTCTTCATGAACTCCAGACTAACCCACAACTGAATTGTTTCAAATCACCTTCTAAATTATATAACTCCTTAGTAAACGATTAAACAGTTCAATTTGATGAATACATGGAGCATTAACAGATACTATCATTCCAATTCAAAGTAGCCATAAGATTTATGCTAATGATGGGGTACTCCTTATTCCCCACACTTCATGACAAGTGCCAAACCAGATACAGTTTCGTGATTTACTCAGGACACACAAAGTCTAATTTTTAACACGATTGACCCTCAGCCGCAGCTTTCTCATACCTTTTAGATAAAATGATTTGGGTATTTGTCACAAAATCAATTCGAAAAATACAGTCACACATTCGTATCTTTATAAGAACTGCTGATTGATTGAATCGGTCATCTCCAACCACCCGTCTAGCCTATTAAGGACCATAGTTTAATATTGCATGTTACGTGACCACATCAATTGTCGAGTCACTGTTTGCTATTCCACTGGGAATCTTCTTTACCAGAAAAAGAGGTTGCTAAATAACTTGTCATGCTTGATCAGAACTCTCCAATGAAGAATATATCTAGTTCATATGGATCTGTTATGGAGAGAATAATTAGGTACTGTCGGTGGTTATTTTTCAATCCTGGAATATTTGTGTTTATTTACTTTTATTGGAGCAATACGTTACACGCAAAAATAAAAAAAATAAAAAATCAGATAAAGGTATGCATCGAATTACATCATTGTAGGAGGATGTATAAATTCCGTAAAGGGTTTCCAAGTGATTTTTGAGAGTCCGTAATTATCTAAAAATATAGATATGATTGTACTTTAATCAAACTCTTTTGAACCTCGATGTTTTGTTGTTTATTTCGTTTGTTGTTTTCTTTTTTTTTTCTTTAATTAAAAGACACATCATCTCATATTTTCTCATTGTTTATGTGTTTCCAATGATAATAACTGATCTTTCACTATCAATTCACTGAAGAGTCTGGAATCAAATAGATCTCTTTGAACTTTTTTTTTTAGTTTTAACAAGAATACTAAAAAGAAAGAAAAAAAAAACTGTCGAGAAGGAATTACACAATAATGTAAATATAAACGTCCACTAAACGAAATTAACTAACCCGGATGCATGAAATAACTTCAGACAGATTGACATACCGTTAAAATAAATGAACCAAATAATCAATTCATTGAAATATCTTTAATGATTTCCTTTCACCTGTGAAGGTAATCATTTTGAAATAGTGTCGTGTTTACCGAGTAAAAGGAATAATGATGATTCATGACACCTGATACCGTGACAGCTACTCCTCTGCTGTAGGGGAATCTGGCAATATGAATTAAGAACAAGAAATACTCCGCAGCATGCATGCTGATATCTTTCAACTCATTAATTATTATTTCTATTCAGTATAAGTTTGTAAGTCGACAATTGTCTATGTCTCGTGTAGAATTGTTAAAAACAACTATATAAGTAGTAAATTCTATTATAAATACTTAATTCTAAAAAAAAAAAGCACTTCCCAATATATGATGAATATTTCTAAATAGCAGACGATACAATTTTTCTATCAATGATATATTTCCATATCAGCAAATTGTTAAAAGAAATATTGTAGATTAAAAGTAGCTAAATGCAACAAAAATAGACACCGGAAAATATTTTACCTGTATTAATTGTTATTAATGCCACTTGTATATGGTTCTAGCAATGAATTAAAAGGTAAGATAGAGGTTATACAACATCTAGGTTTAATTTCAAGGCAAACTTTATCGATAATTAAGTGATCCTTGGAAAAGTCACCTTCAAGCGATAGAAAAATAGTTAGACAGTATGGGTTATTTAGCCAATCCTCTTACGTCAGGTTCAATTATCGTGAGTGATGTATTCCTCCGCTTTTTGAAAGACTGATATTTAAAGCAAGAAAATTCTGAAATTATATATATATATATATATATATATATATATATATATATATATATATATACGTGCGTGTGTGTGTGTGGTTGGACTGCAGTCTTTCGTTTAATCGTTTGATTAAATAATAAAGACACATTTCTTCGACATAATTTTATTAAGTTTCTTTTAAGTTTCCTGCTAAGTGTCTTGGTTTCCGGTCGGAATTGATGGATGGATTTAACAAAATTGACCCGAGCACTTTCAGACCTTTCATAGGTCATCATTAGGGGTTTCTTGTATGTATAAAGAGTGTTTTTAAAGAGTTTTTGAAAGAGTTTTTCAGGTGTTTTTATAACGTTAAAAAATTGCGTAAACGCTGAATTGGATACAACTAGTCTCTGTATTAGAGAGAGAGAGAGAGAGAGAGAGAGAGAGAGAGACGAGATGGAGGATATCATCAGAAAAAATGCAAAGAGTAAAAAGTAGAAAGATAAAATGACAAACTTATTTAACAAAGTTGGGATCAAACTCATTTTCTTCAAAGAAATTATCTTGTTAGACACTAAAACCCATCTAACTTGGACACACGTAAGTGTCTTCAGACCCAATCGCCTTCTCGTATTCAATGGGTACGCTGAGAAAAAAAGAAGGAAAAGGAAAAGGAAGGGGTTCATGACATTTACCCTGAGGATCCTAGTTGCTTTAGACTTTATCCATCCGTTTTGCCTAGCTTCCCACGTTTTACTGGCGAGGAAATGCATACCGCAAAGGATATAGTGAAATGCCGACAACTATTAGTTTTGTGTAAGTTACATTTCGCACACAAAGAATGACCCAATATATAATCTGGTTCAGTAGTACGAGTACTGGTCACACCTTGAAGATCGATTTCCCCTGCACTTGTACTTGTCTATTAAATTAGTATTATAAAAACTTGTTCTAGAAGATATTCTTTATAAAGGACTTGGTAGATTGGTCTAAGGCCATTATATTCAAATACGCCTTGAAGTTGAAACTTAGTCAAATAAATAATCATCAATGAAGAGTGTTTTTTTTTTTATCCCTCTCTGATTTAATCACTTAATTGGTAGGAAAATAAGTATGCCTATGTTTGGATTTAAAAGATGATCATTTACTGACTTAAAATTAAAAATAGCAGTGGAGTGATGTTTTCATGTGCCCTACAGGTTTATTTATTATTATTATTATTATTACTCACTCATTAGAGCTTTTTACATCAGCGTTAGCCGATGGTTTTTCACTCGAGTCTGAGTGACAGCAAGTCTCCTCAAGTCTCCAGGACTCTTCTTAGTATTCTGGCCGTTCTCAACAATTCTGTCGTTTGGATGGTCTCCACGTGTCCGCCAACAGCCATGTCCTCTGGTCCCTTTAGCAATCCTTATGTTACTTTTCCAAACGCACCAATTACAATTGGTATTTTTATTATTATTATTATTTACTCATTGGAGTTTTTCACATCAGCTTTAGCTGATGGTTTTTTACAGGAGTCTGAGTGACAGCAAGTCTCTTCAAGTCCCCAGGACCCTTCTCAGTTTTCTAGCCGTTCTCAATAATGTATTAGTTTGGATGGTCTCCACTCATCCTCGAACTTCGAAGTCCTCCAATCTCTTTAGGAACCCTTCAGTTACTGTTCCAAACGCATCAATTACAATTGGTGTAATTGTCACCTGCATTTTCCATAGATTTTGCAATTTTCTAGCAAGTTCGAGGTATTATCCTTCTTTTCACATTCTTTCAGTTTTATTCTGTGGTCAGCCGGGACAGTAATGTCAACAATTTTGCAATTTCTCTTTTTTTGTTGATAATTTTAAGGTCTTGTCTTCTGGCCGAGATTAGGTGATCCGTGTGTATGTCAAAGTCCCATAGGAGTTTATGTGCGTTATTTTTTAGGACAGGTGCTGTGTTGCGAATATACCATTTGTTTGTATGGTCAATTTTAAATTTCTTGCACATCTCCCAGTTGATCCCCTTGCCGACCCAATCGTGTCTAGTCTTATATTTCTTTCTGCGCTAGTTTGCTGCATTCGCTTATTATGGGCTTGAGGGTTTCAACTCTGTTAACGTATAGCGTACATTTGCTACTTTGTTGCGTCTTATCTGTTCTCGCTTTGATATGACTGGTTCTTATGGCGTTGTTTTGTGCTGCTGTTGTGAGAGATTCTGTTTCTCTCTCTTAAAGTTTCCTTTTCTTTGCCATGTCCAGGTTTTGTCGTGTGAGATGTTGTTTATTACTCGTTTATAACGTCCATAAAGTTGTTTTCCTTCCCATTTTTGTTTCCTAGTTATTGTCATTCTGTTGTTCATCGTGTTATCATTATTGTTTCTGATGACTGTAATCGGTCTTCCATGGTGTTTTGGTATATTGTCTTTGAGTTGTTGTGTCGATGAGTCAACGCTGTCTTCAATGCTGTCAAGTCATCTCCCTCCCTCTTTTCTTGAAACATATAGTCTGTTAACGTCGTCTCTGGGATGTTATGTCTTGTGAGTTTTCTCATCAGTTTTAACTGATACCCTGATCTTTCACTGAAGACTGGGTGACTGCGAGTCTCCTCAATTCTCCAGGCCTCTTCTCACTATTCTGGCCGTTTTCAATAATCCAGTACTTTGGATGGTCTCCACTCGTCCGCCAATTTCCAATTTTTACAGTTCCTTCAATAATCCTTTAGTTACTGTACCGAAAGCATCACTCACGATTGGTCAAATTGTCACCTTCATGTTCCATAGTTTTTTTTTTTCAATTCCTTAGCAAGGTCAAGCTACTCATCCTTCTTTTCACATTCTTTTAGTTTCATTCCATGGTCAGCAATGACAGCTAAGTCCGCAATTTTGCAATTTTTGTTGTTGATTATTATAAGGCCTTGTCTTCTGACCGAGATTATTTGATCTGTCTGTATGTCAAAGTCCTATAGTACTTTATGTGTGTGTCATTCTCCAAGATAGATGCTGGGTTGTGCATATACCATTTATTCGTAAGGTCAAATTTAAATTTCTTGCACATTTCCCAGAGGATCACCTTTCTCACCCAGTCATGTCTAGTCTTATACTACTTCTGTGCTAATTGCTGCATTCGCTAATTATGTGATTAATAGTTTCGTCTCGAACACCACATAACCTACATTTGTTATTTTGTTGAGTCTTATCTATTCTCGCTTTGATATGATTGGTTCTCATGGTGTCGTTTTGTGATGCTAATGGGAGAGATTGTTTCCCTCTTAGTTACATTTTCTTAGCCACGTCCCGGTTTTCTCGTGTGTTGCGAGTTTTCTACACCAGCGGTTGCTGATGGGCTTTCACAAGAGCCTGAATGACAGCTAGTTTCGTAGTCCTCAGGATTCTTTTGAGTTTTTAAGCCAATCTCAAAAATACTGTAATCAGGCAGTTCCCGTTTCTTCCTCAGGTGTTCAGTTCCTCCTGTCTTTCTTCCAAGATTTGGACCTTTCTAAGTGCGCCAATTACAAGTGGTATCAACTTCGTCTTCATGTTCCACCACTTTTCTAGTTCTGTGGCAAGATCCAAGTATTTCTCCATATTTTCTTATTGCTTTCTTTTTAGTTTATTTTTCGCTGGAACAGTATAATGCACTAAAAATTATTTCAATCAAGCTCTAGCTGATTTTTTTTTCTCGGGAGCTTAAGTAACTACAAGTCTCCTCAATTCTTTTTTCATTTGTAAGTATCCGAGCAGATTTAATAGTGCTGAAGTGTGGATGGTTTTAATTCTTCCGATAATCTACAGTCCATCCAACCAATATTACAGGTTCTAACTAAGGATGACACTCCACCAACCTCATATGCAATACCTTTTTAATTGTCCTACGATGATCTAATAATAATAATGATGATGATAATAATAATAATAGATATTTCAAACAATCAAAATCTCTCATGAGAAGACTTTGGCATTGCTAAGGAAGGGAAATATTAACAGGAAATCGATTCTCCTCGAATCGAAGTACAAAAAACGCCAGAAGGACCAACTATATTAGAACAAAAATTGATAAGACGTAATAAAACAACACATGTACGTTACGTGGGTATAAAGTTGAAGCAATTAACTACATAATGAAATTAGCGCAAAAAGAGTAATTATTATATACGACTGGGTGGTAAATTGATCAACTGGGAATTGTGCAAGAAATTTTGATCTGGCCGCCCGAACAAGTGATATGTGTACAAAGCAGAATTCGTTTAGGTGAAAGAGACGAACAAATTTCTATGGGATTTTTAGATACAAACAGATCACCTAATACCGGCCAGTCGACCAGACCCTTTGATAGTCAAAGAAAAATAAAAAGAACCAGCCGAATAGTTGACTTAGCAGTCTTGAGAGAGCACCAAGTAAAATTAAAAGAAAGCAAATAGAGAGATAGATATCTAGAACTTGTTAGAAAACTAAAAAATGTCTACAGAAGATGAACTTGACGGCGATACCAATTGTAATTCGTACAGAACAATTCCCGAATGATTAGTAAAAAGGATTGAATGAATTGGAAATAAGAGGACAGGCGGAGACCATCCAGAATACTGCATTATTAAGATGAGCAAGAATACTGAGAAGAGTGCTCGAGACTTGAGGTTATATGCTGTCACAAAAAAACCCTGTTAAAAAAAAAACCCTGCTAACGGTAGAATGAAAAATTCTAAAAGGAGAAAACAATGATAATAATAATAATAATTACAGTACTCCTTAAAAGTGTAACAGTGTTACCTGACGGTCTTTCGCTGAAGTCTGAGTGACAGCAAGCTATCTCACCTCTTGAAGGTTTCTTCACAATATTCTTGGGGATCTAAGAAATATGCAGTTTGGATGTAATTGGCTTGTCCTCTGATTTCAAAATCTTCTCCCCTCCTCACAAAGTCTTTGGTTATTGTTCCAAGCAAACCAATTACAACTGGTATCCCCATCACCTTTATATTTCATCGCATTTTTAGTTCTTTAGCAAGTTCTCAGTATTTAGTCTCGTTTCGTTTTCTTTTATTTTCACTCTGTGTTATACGGGGACCGCAAAGTACACTATTCGACAGGTTCTTTTTTTTTTTTAATAATTATCTCTAGATCAGGTCTTCTGGTCGGAGTAATAAAAAAAAATGGTGGACTTGGAAATAAGAGAACGAGTGGAGACCATCATATCTCCAACACTATTGAGATCGGCCAGAATATATAGATGAGTCATGAAGACTTGAGGAGACTTGCTGTCGCTTAAACTTCAGTGAAACACCAATTTGGGTGGAATAATAATAAACATGAAAATGACGGTTATCCCAATTCTAAATTGTGCGGGAACATGAAAGTGACGGTTACACCAATTGTATTCGGTGCTCTTATCACAGTCACCAAAGGATTAGCACAGGGACTGGAAGACTTGGAAATATCAGGATGAGTGGAGATCATCCAAACAACAGCATTGTTGAGATCGGACAGAATATTGATAAGCATCCTGGAGACTTGACGAAACTTGTTGTCACTCAAACTCAAGTGAGAAAACATCGGCTAACGCTAGTGTGAAAAACTCGAAAAGTAGTAACAATAATAATAAATATTATTTTAAAAATCAATTGAGCGTTTTTCACGCCAGCGTAAATTGATGGTTTTTCACTTGAGTTTGATTGACAGTTAGTCTTCTCAAGTTTCCAGGACTAGTATTCTGACCGATCTTAACAATGCAGTAGTTCAAATGGTATCCGCTCGTAATCTTATTTTAAAGTTCTCCAATCCCTTTATCTATCATTTAGTGACTGTACTGAGTACACCAATTAATATTGGTATCACTGTCACTTTCATGTTCCATAATATTGTAGCCAGAGTTTTTGTAGGATGATTTTAGCTGGAGAAGTTGGTTTGTTAGTAGCGAGAGGGAAGTGTTGTTTGTGTTTAGCGAGGGAGATGTGTAATGCATGTGTGTTTCCGTTGAGTTATTTCCACGCTTAGTGTTGTTAGTCCCCTCGCTAAGTTTGTGAGGAATAAAAGGAGGATGATTATGAAGAAGTAAGATGGAGAGAGTCGAAAGGTGTTTTTGGAATAAGGTTTTATTTGCATCATGGAATATTGGGTTTGCTTTTGGTGCTGCAAGACTCGTGGAGAGGTTATGCTTATTGAGACGAAATTGAGTTATGAGATGTTGAGAAGGTTGAGATGGCAGCGTGTGTCGTCGGACGTGTGAGGGATTGTGTTTTAGGGTCACCATCGTTTTTGTCCGTCTAGTGGAGAGGCGTGCGTTGGTCTCCATTAAAGTGGCCCAGAGGTGAATTGAGAGCTAACGTGTCGATGGCGGGATTACGCGTCAGATCGACATAGCAAATTTTGGGGTGACATAAAGTTGTGCCTGTGCGAGGCATGTTGAATGCATCTAATTTATATTCAACTGGGATTCCTTGTAAGGAATCCATAAATTAGATGGGTTCCCGCGTGTGCGTCCATGTTGCTACTGCTGCTATTCTAGAGCCGCAGTGAGATGTCTGCAGTGGGCGGCGTTGTCCAGCTAAAAAGCATCGCTATTGAAGAACGGCCAGTGTGACGTCTGCACTAGTCGGCGTTCTCCAGCCAAAGAGAGTGTGTTTGGCAGCTCACCCGATTTGGTGGCCGGAAATGAAGGTCCGGGGTGAATAGGATAAGTCATCCTAATTGGGTGAAATTAAGTGTCGAATTAAATTGCGCGCCAAACCAAAACACGAAAATTTTCCTTTCTCTACAATATTTTCCGTTCTCTAGAAAGGTGTCAGTACTTATCTATCTTCTTGCGTTCCTTCAGTTTTACCCAGTCATCAGCGAGAACAGCAAAGTTCACATTCAACTGGTTCTAATTTTTTTCTTGACTATCTCTAGGTCTGGTCGTCTGGCCAAGTTTAGGAGAGCTGTTTTTATCTCAAATTCCCAGAGAAGTGTCTCATTTTCCAGGACGGATTCTTGTTTGAACATATTTCATTTGTTCATAGGGTCAAATTTAAACTATTTGCACAGTTTCGAGTCGAGTCGAGAGTCTTAAATTGCTTTTTCGCTCATTTACTGCATACACTCTCTATATGATTGATCGTTTCACCTCTATCGCCACATAACCGACATATGCTGTTTTGTTGTGTCTTGTCTATTTTTGCTTTGACGTAGTCTATATGACGTTGTTCAGAGCTACTATCAGAAGAGATTTAGTGTCTAAGTTCAGGCTTCCCTTTCTTAGAATATAATTATTATTATTATTATTCAACAAAGCAAAAGATATAATAAAGGATAATGATTGGTCCTTATTTTGCCTTTTCAAATGATGTAAAAAGCTGATTTTTTTAAAAGGTAAATTTCATTTATGATTTTCATTTAATCAAAACTCTATGACAAATTAATTTTTATACGAAGACATGAACAACCTTCACCAAACTTCGCAATAAAAGAAAATATAATTTCATGAATAACTTTTTTTGAGTTTTGCCCTTGGATGATACAGGTTATAAATAGTGATCCCTCTTCTAGGAATTACCTTCTCATTTCACTAAATGAATTGGTTTAGAGATATGCAAATTACCTATAGTGAAAACCTGTGTAATTGGGTATTTTCTTCTTAAATTAAGCACGGGTTTTTAAGCAAATATTAAACCTGATCCTGTATTGCGTTTGCAATACTCTAATATGAATAAAATTCTGCAGACGAATCACTTCAACATAATTATTGCAACGATAACACAGACATCTATAATTTATAATCAGCAACGTGTCAAATTCTCACATCAAAAGTATGTTATGACATGAACTCTGGGACATGAGATTCATATAAAATGCTATGGAAAATAATGTTTTGACGGATGTATTACTCTGTCACCAACAGAAAACTAATTATTATTTTCTTTTGAAATATCGGCCAGACGTTTGCAACTTGCCTAGAAGTCCAGCAATAAAAACGGAACTCATAAGCAGTAATGACATTGCAAACAAAATTAAGCTAAAAAGAAAATTAACAAAAACAAGCAAAAAAACAAAAAAACAAAACAAAACAAAAACAAAACAAAACAAAACAAAAAAACAAATAAAAAACAACAAAAAAAAAGACGGAAATAGTAAATAGTGACGATTAACTAAACTCTTTCATTATTTATTTTGTATCTTCATGACGTTTTTACGTTCTACCTCCAATATAAATTTATAGATTAACATAAATTAAGCTCATCATCTTCATTAAAAACATTAATAAATGGAGTATCGATTAGAATTCCCACTGTAGATTGGTTAATTTTAAAGGCATGTTAACTTGACTGTGGTAATTTTAAAACAGATTTTAGGGGATTAGGTTCATTGTCTGCTCATATCTACATTTTTTGTGTAGTTTTTGTTTTTACTAAATTTTTTGGCCCATTTGAAAACGAATTACTTGCTTACAGACCAATACATGGCACCCAAATAATTACTATCAATCCGAATCAGGAGGTGCCCGTGGTGTAGTCGTTATCGTCGTAGGAAATGGATACGGCGACACGAGTTCAAATTCTGGACGAGACTGATTGCATTTCACATAGCACTAATACCCTTGGGGGAAGGTATGAATCAAATTATTCTCCATCCAGCTATGGGTAAATAGTAGAACAGACTAGGTTCTTCAGCCTTGCTTAGGCAACTAGTCTAGGAGAAGGAAAACTCTGAATTCAAACCTGTTAAACTCCGCTTAAAAATTGACCTTGTGTAATATCCTGCCCGAGCGGAGGGGTTGGTAAATAATATCAATCGGAATCAGAGTTGACCTGGAAGTAATGCCAATTTCTCCAGACGTTTAGATTTGGGTTCTCATATCAAATGTAGTTTAGTGTTATAACCTGGAATATCGTTGTTTTAGAAATCTTGCCCCTGTACTAAAGATACAAACAGCGTAGGTTTATCCTGTGTGAGAGCTGTTTTGCCGTTGAAAATATACAAAATGTTTTTAGTAATATTTGTGAATATTATCGTATGCTATGAATATACGATATCAGTTATGAGACTTCTTTGATATCCGATGAGTTCTTATCCATTTGTTTTTTAAAGACAGAATATCAATTCGTACATAGTCAACAGCAGTTAAGTTTATTGATGTTATGAAATCTATTTTATGCCGTTGTTATTTACATAAACCAGTATCACAGAGGTGCCCGTGGTGTAATGGTTATCGTCTTGGGAAATGGACACGGCGACACGAGTTCAAATCCTGGACGAAACATATTGCATTTCACATAGCACTAATACCCTTGGGAAAGGTAGGAATCCAATTATTCTCCATCCAGCTATGGGTAAATACTTGGGCAGACTAGGTTCTTCAGCCTTGATGAGGCAACTAGTCTAGGAGAAGGAAAACTCTGAACTCAAACCTGGTAAACTCCGCTTATAAATTGACCTCGTGTCATATCCTGCCCGTGCTGAGGGGTTGGGTAAATATGATAAACCAGCATCACAGTTCCAAGAAAGATTATTAAGTTTTCATAATAGAGAATAAGAAGACTATGAACTGTGATTTAATACAGAATCTATTATATTTCCTCTCTATTTCAGCAAGTTAATCATAAAATATTTTACTGTTTAAAATATCACTTCTCTTAAGAATGGTTAAACAGTTTATTATTCAAACAGTCATATTTGAATGACAACTAACTTTAAAAGATCAACCAGTATAAAAAATAACCAAACAAAAAGATTAGAACTAAAAATGTAAAGAACTCTCACCGTCAACAGAAGCAATGAACAATGAAAAGCACTTTAATAATGACTTCGATAAAATTTCGAAGGGAAAGATTTGTGAAATATGGTTGCTGAATGTATTTTAAGGGTTAATATATCTTTAGTAACTTTATAACAAGAGTGTTGAACTGCATGACAAGTAGGGAAAAATAATGATGTTTTAATGTTCAACGTCTGTCACTTCTTGTTGAAGTCAATAATTTTTTTGCTCCCGTGTTATCATATTGGTTTCCAATGCAGTCAATGTGAAATCACTACTTGAACAGGTTATATATGCTTTAAAATGCAGGGTCGTGAACATCTAATCTTTACAACCAATTTTTTTTTAATTTTAATAAATGAAAAGAATATCAAAGAAGAAAAACCAAACATTTCAGAGTATAGACTGAAAGAATTTAAGGTTTGTTTTTTTTCTTGCTTTTGTTAATGGAATATCAACACTTGATGGCTATTTAATGCCAAATCCTGTTTATACCTGATATTTAAGGGAACAGTTTGTAATATTTTTTAGAGAACCATAGTTCCATTTTTTTACATATAATTCGAGGTTATCGTGTATTGCAATCAAAACTTAATAATTCCATTTAATATTCATCATGCACACAGTGAAGTAGATTCAAGTTTACTGAATGATGAAACTGTTGACTCGTAATCGTAACCCTAACAGGTTCGAGGAGACTTGAAATTAATGTACATTAATTGGAACTCCACATTCCTTAAAGCTCCAGAAATTTAGATTCACTATAAAATTTTAGTGTTATATCCAGGACACTCCTTGGCAGAGGTTCTTACGCCTCTACAGTGATAAAGTCAGCGTAATTAGGTGCACCAACCGAATGTTCTAAAATGATTTAAGTTTAAAGTATTTGTAAATGTTTTAGCAAAGTAAACATAACGAGAGAAACCGGATCGTCCTCAGAATAGACCTAATATTTTCCTGGATAAACAATAGTCACCTCACGTGGTCTACCAGTTACCCTAAATTGCGGCGTGCAAGTTACATTTTTAAGCTTGAAAATCTGCAAAAAAACTCGAGGGGGATTAAGGCTGGGATAAAATCCATATATCTAACATAGAGTTGTCAACCAGAAGTAAAGGTTTGTATCTTAGCCTTGCAATAAAGGTTGACCCCAAGTTTATTCAGAGGTTATTTTCAGGTTTAAAAGGTCGATTTATACACCGAAATATATGGCAAATCGCCAAACTAAGACGAACATAGAAAGTGACCATTGTTACGAAAATCTCATCGAGAGTTCCAGGTTGCCATCTTTGCGCCCAAACAAGTTAAGCTTAGCAAAATACAACTATAGACCAAAACACAGAATGTATTAAAATGCCAAAATAAAATTAAGCCAGGTAAAAAAATAAAAAATAAAAAAAAAACAATCAAATGCGTCATTAGCGAAGGTAGCAAGATAGCTGTGAATAATTATGCAACATGTATCCCTAGAAAGTGACGATAATGAATCGACCGCAAAACTACTGGTGGTAGCATAAACATGAATCTGTCTTAAATATGAAAAACAGCAAAGGCTTCTGGGACTTTCAAGTAAATTACACAATATCGACCGGAAGACAAGATAGATCTTAACAAAATGTGAAAAAACGTACCAGATAGTGGATCTCGCTCTTCAGTGGGACCAGAGACTAAAATTAAAAGATAAAAAACTTGAATAAGTATCTGAACCTCAGCAAATAACTGTAGGGTTTGTTAAATCAAAACGGAAAATAGTACCAGTTGTAAATGTAGAGCTGTGAACTATCCCGAAAATAATAACAATAATTACACTTTGAAGCAGGACATTAATGATAAAGAATTACTCCCTGACCATTCTCATTGGTAAGGTACTCCGGATACTTCTTAAACTGGATAAGCCCAAAGATATGAACCATCGACAGGGAAATTTGATAAATAAGCAACAATACAAAAAATAAATAAATAAAAGGAATTACGAAGCCAAGAAAAGAAAAATGGGAAAAAGGCAACTAAAGAAGCACTTCAGAACACGGATAAAGAACGTTAGAGAGAAGATGAACTAGAATCCCTTAAAGATATAGAGACCTAAATCGAGAAATAGAAACAGTCTGTTGACCCGTCTGTCAAAGTGTGTATGAGCATGCATTTTGTGAAGAAAAATGATTTTCCTTTACCTCCCATTCAGATGTTAATGTTACTACTCTTAAATATATTGAACATCTTCAAATAAAACTCCCCTCCTCCTCCTCCTTCTACTCCTCCTCCTCCTAATACTACTACTACTACTACTACGCAGACGAGTAGAGACCATCCAAAGTACAGCACTATTGAGAATGGCCAGAATACTGAGAAGAGTCCTGCCGCCATTCAGGCTCGAGTGAAAGACCATCAGCTAAAGCTTGATGCGAAAAACTCTCAATAAGTAAATAATAATAATAATAATAATAATCTGCTGAGCTAGGCCTAGCACAATTGTGGTCAACGTAAAAGATGGAATCTGTGATCGGAGTTCAAATGCTTGACGAGGTTGCTTGCATTTCAGTTTGTACAACGGGTAAAAAGTGAAGAACACGGAGTTCTTTAGACTTGATTAGGCAACCAATCTAAGAGAAGAAAAAAACTATGATTTCAAACCATCTACCTTCAACTTAAGACATAGATCTTGTCTCACATGCTCGTCGTAGCGGAGGGTTCGTTAAATAATTACACTCAATCTATTACAGCTGCTATTACTAAAAGTACGACTACTACTGAAAATATCATTATAAGATTATAACTCTTAATATAATGATAATAATTATAATAAATGAAGAAAAAACTGCATCACGTTTCTTTCCATTGACATCAAGATCATATGATCCCCAATCAAAGGTCAAAAGTATTACGAGATTACCTTAATACGATATTTGTCTTTTTGTTTCCGCAATGGTTTCTTGTGCGATCAGCTGCTATACATGACAGAATCATTAGAGTACACATTTAAGAAATACTCAAAATCTTAATGACTTGGCATCTTGCCAACTGGTAAAACACTAATCGTTTGACGCGTGACAATCCAATAGATGTTAAGGAACCCAGAATAGCGCGGGAAACGTAGCATATTCCTATAAAACTGATTTTAGATAAATTAACAATATATGAGAACAGAAAGTTAAATAATCAATTAGTTCTATTTCAAAAAATGCACTTTAGCAAGTCAACAAATTTAATGGGTTCCTAGTATTGCTACATATCACTACTATTCAATTAAACATCAGTCATTTGTTAACACACAGTTAAATACTCAATTAGTTTTATTTCAAAAAATGCACTTTAGCAAGTCAACAAATTTAATGGGTTCCTAGTATTGCTACATATCACTACTATTCAATTAAACATCAGTCATTTGTTAACTCACAGTTAAATAATCAATTAGTTCCATTTCAAATAATGTATTTTAGTATTAGCCAATAAAGTTAAATAGTTCCGAGTAATGCTATCCAGGATACACATTGGTGAGGGTCTAACTCATCTGTCGAGATAAGTCGATATATTTAACTGGCCCAGCCGACTGAGCTGTTTATCGCTTGAGGTTTGGGTGAAGTTGATTATCTTCTCATTTTTGTTTTCTATATATAATTGTTTTACTGGTATCTTGATATTGTTTAGAAAGCCAGCTGTGATTAGTATTTTTGTCCTATTTTGCTGTATCTT
>CAUZXS010000285.1:0-12500 GCA_963585895.1 Sepioteuthis lessoniana | reverse complement strand
ATTTAGCATAGTTTTAATATATATGTAAACATATGACATGAAATAAATGAAATAACAACCGATGCAAAATAAATTCAAGAAAATAAATCCCTATGGAAGATTTAAGAAAAGAATAAGCGACACATTTACACACACACATACACACACACATACATACATATATATATATATATATATATATATATATATATATATATATATATAAGTCATTAACAGAGAAGATCGAAAGGATATCAAATATCATCACGTCTAGAAATCCATGAAGTAAGAGCAATATATATATATATATATATATATATATATGACATCAAAAAAATAAAATAACAGCCGATGTAACGTAGATTCATTAAATAATGTCCTTCCTGAAGATCTTACAAAAGAATAAACTATATATATATATATATATATATAGCACAAAGTCATTTAAGATAAATTCTTTTATAATTGGATAGATCGTATAAAATTTAAGCAATTCAATAGATTTTTATTTCCTTTTTAGTGTCCTCGATGGCAAAGGACTGTATGGAATCGAGAATTTTGTTTATAAGCAATTGAAGAAAAAAATTGTCCACTCTGACATGGACTGGTTAAACCAACTTTGAGACAAATAATCATTTTCAAAAGTCATCCGTATTCGATCGCAATAATTGATTCAATATAACTGTAAATCATGTATATTGATAAAAGTTATTTGAGGCTTTACTTGTTTCCTAAGAATAAGCATTAGTTACTTGAAACTCTGTAAGTTTTTGCAAATATGCGACTTTTATTAAATAGAAATGATTACTTAAAAGTATTTATCATTTATATTGGTATGGAATTCTTGAAACAATGGATGTCATGTAAATGTGAATTATTTGTATTAATAATTGATATTTGAACCTGTAATTGTTTACCAAATAATTGCATTAGTTACCTGAAACTATATAAACTTTTGCAAACGCACGTCCATAAATAAATAGAAATAATAACTTGAATATATTAATAATTGATATTAGAAAATAATACTTAAAACTATAAAACATTGCAAAACTTCATAGTAGATTGGAATATATGATATCATATAACTGTGTTGAAAAAATACTTTAAAAACAAGTACACTCAAAGTACAAATATAAATTTCCAATGAACGTAATTATCTAACGTCTAGTTATTAAAAAACCCTTGACGGGATGGAACGCCGTGAAAATTAATTCATAAATCTATCAACCAATCAAACGCCAAATCTATTTATTCAATATTTTGCTTCGGTGCAAACACTGATTCTTTTTAAAATATGTCTGGATAAATGTACTTCTATTCAAATAATCATTTCACAAGATGTCCAAAGACCTTGAATCACATATCTTTTAGACACTTGAGAGTATTTACTGTACACCGTCAAAAATGCATTGTTCTTCAGAGCGTTGTAATTTTATTTTCGTCTGAAACCGTCGTCGTCATCATCATCATCATCAAGGCATTACGGTAGCACAAATTTCCCTTGAATCACAGAATCTTTCTCTCGTACTATCCATTCCTATCAACCATCGCTCTTGCCACGTCCTCTAGATAGTCTCCAGTTTCTGCTCAGAGCCGGTGAATGTAAGATTTTGCTAGTCGACGAACACTGGTGTGTTTTATGTATCCATAAGGGAATGTTGCGCATGGGTTGGCTCTTACTTCATCCTTCTCGTCTAATTTCCTTGATTTGTAAGATTGGACTAAAGTAACAGTAAACTAGCTGTATTTTAGGATAGTACTTTCATGAATCCTTTATAAAAATAACACGCAACGTTTTTGTTTCAATAACATCTACCTTTATCTCCAGTTGTTTTGTTATAGTCCACGGGCTTCTACCATCCCGTAGTATTCATACGGCGACAACTTGGAAGAATGTTAGATTTTATTTTATTATAAAGATCAGACAATTTCTATGAAAATACACCTATAAGTAACTCTTCTAACTGATGGGTACAAATAAAAGGTCTATAATCCTTCATCGCCATAACTTGCTTCTTACAAAAATATTGGTATTTGCGTGAACGATAAAGAAATTCGGATCATGAGCCCCAAGAAGAAATAGCTGATACTTTTCTAATGTGCCAATAGATAAACACAAATAGTTAGATTTTGTCTCCAGAATTCTTAGTGATAGCAGAATAACGTTCAATTTTCTGCTATTTTAAACAACCACTGGGATAATTAAGCAAACTGCTCGCGTACTAATTGCAAGTATTTTAAAGTCAGGCGATTTGTTGTTCATATCCTTATAATAACAAATCGCATTGTTTCAGCTAGTTAATTAGCAAAGTACTTTTTTAGGGTGAATGGGTCTTCATGATTAGCCCGAGGATTTTAAGCTCTAAGATAAAAAAAAGTTAATTTGTTTTAATGGATGACACCAAATATTTTTTTGTCTAATTAATTCGTATACTTATTGTTTACTTTACTTGCTTGCAGTGAAATAACATAGGTTGAAAAGTACAATGTTGTTAGTTTTCTAACTATTTCACTTTTACTGCCACAGTAATGAGGAAATATTTTCTGTTAATAATGAACAAGAAACTGAGAGTCTTGTTTATGAAAAATGACAAGACAAGTTTGGAGGGAATTTTAACATTTCTTTTTTAATTAGTAAAAGTAAATATGATTAAGAAAAATGGGGAAATAAAAGATTAATAAATAAAATCTATGGAATCAAAAAAATAAACACAGGAATAAGAGTACATCAAAATAGCAAGAAAACTTCGCTAACTGAAATGAAGGAAATTATTTGATTTCAGACAAAGGGATAAGCAATTGTAACAGATTTACAGGAGGGAGATTAGTCGAATTATGTTTATCCAAAGGGTATAATGTGATCCAGGATGAAGTGTCTCCATAAGAAGTCAACGTATTTAGTATTAGAATACATAGATAAATAAAATAAGTAAAAGTTTATATATAAATATCCTATTGGCGTTTATATTTGAAAAAATGTGTTGACGACATATATTCAGTTAAATGTATGTAAGCTAATAGTGTGTAGACATATATTCTTTTAGATGTATGTAAGCTTAAAGGAGAGTTCGATTGTACTTTTCTTAGCTGAATTAGAATGGGGGTCACAAAATGGCGTGAAGCCATTGTCAATCATTATATATTTTTGTGTAAAAGAGAAGTAGACAGTGGGTGGGGGACAGCAGGCGCAGGTAGTAATTGACAATTAAAAGAGACAACAGGACACCGGAGAATAATATCGGATCTGAAGAACCGAGGACGAGATGGTATTCAAACATGGGCAACCATTCAGGCCAGAATGGTTTTGGGATTGATAGTAATGGAATTACACGGCAATCCCAAGATTTTCCAAACTGGAGCATCAAAGTTAGACGTAGCTTAATTATACACAGCGACACCATTGAGAGGAAGGGTCTTAATTCTTAAAAGGAGATGCAGTCACTTAGGTCTGTCTACACAGAATCAAAAGGATGGGCCCTCGATAAGATATGAACAGATTCATTAGATTTTGAGAACAAGATTTTTTTTTATTAATATAATAGTTTTCATATCTTTATTTTTATTTGGTATCTGTAATATTTTAGTTTAATTGGTTTTCAGAGTGTGACTGATGATGCTTGAAGCAACTTTTAATTAAATCATTTGATATTTTGATATAACTGGTTAAATGTACAAACACTTCTAGCTGAAAAGATGTGTTAAAAATAAACTAGATAAAGTCTGATAAGAACGTTTTCATGCGATTCTTTGAAGATTGCATTCAGTACATAGATCTATGTTCTTTCAGATGCTTGCTTTTTTCAAATTATGCCGAGGTTTAGCAAAGTTCGAACTCTAATCTCTGTTGTCAAAGAGAAAAATCAATTACCTAAAGCATGAGATATATTCTTGATAAATAAGATGTTAGCTTCCTGTTCAAATAGATTTTACGATTTTATCAAGGCTTCCAATTAGGAAGAAAAGACAGAAGCTATTGTAGCATTCAATATCTCTCTCTCCGTTATGTCAAGAAATTTAATGAGCAAACTTGATGTTGAGCGGGATAGCAAATATTTTAGTAAAAATAGAGTCATCATAATTCTTGAACAAAATTTCGTTGCTAGGAGCCTTCTTTTATTTGTTACTTTTATGTAGTAGTAGTAGTAGTAGTAGTAGTAGTAGTAGTAATAATAATAATTGTACCAATTGTGATTGGTGCTTTTGGCACATTAAATAAAGGATTATTAAAGGGCCTAAAGGACTTGGAAGTTGGCGGTCGAGTTGAGACCATCCAAACGACAGCATTATTAAGAATAGCCAGATTACTGAGAAGAGTCCTGAGGAGACTTGCTCTCACTCAAACCCCAGTGAATAAGCAGCAGCTAACGCTGATGTGAAAAACTCTAAAGGAGTAGTAATAATAATGATATAAGGAAAATCTTAGTTAAATCATCATCATCATCATCATCATCATCATGTCTAGCCGCTTGCACGGATATCCCTGATCCTCTCTCGCCACTTCTCCCTATCGTTCAGCGCGTCTGGCTGGGCTTCAGGACTACATCCTGCATCCTCACAGTGCTGCTGTATGTATGCTCGAGTTAGTTGTCCTGCTTTTGCTCGGCCATATGTGGGGGTCCATAGGAATACATAGATAAGATGCAACGAAACAGTAAATTTGCGTTATGCGGTGATAGAGACGATGTGATCTGTCATAAAATAAGCGAATGCAGCAAATTCACACAACAGGAGTACAAGATTAGAAACAACTGGGTCGGGTAGATGATCCACAGAGAATTGAGCTGGGAATTAAAATTTGACCAATCGAGCAAGTGGTATAGAAACAACCCTGAAACAGTCATGAATAATGAGATGCTCCAAGTTCTCAAAGATTCTTAAATACAAAAACATCACCTAATGTCGGTCAGATCATCATATCTTGTGATAGTCAACAAACAACAAAAAGAATCCGTTGAATTCATGAATTGACTGTCCCGGTAGAACACCGAGTAAAATTTTAAAAAAGCCAAAAGAGAGACATATTTATACCTTACAAGAGATCTAAAAAAAATATATGGAGGATGAAAATGACAGTAATACTAATTTTAATTCGTGAACTTGGATTAATCCCCGAAAAGATTGGTAAGGGGACTGAAAGACTTAGAAACCAGAGATCAAATAGAGACAATCAAGACTATATCATTTCTAAGATCGGCCAAGATATTAAAAAGAGTCCCAGAAACTTGTGTCACTCAAACTCAAGTAAAAAATACATCAGCTAAATTTGATGGGAAAACTCTCAAAGGATTAAAATGATAATAATGCAGCAACGAAACGGGAAAAGAGTTCAAGATTAGACATGACTTGAAGGGAAAGTTTATCTACAGAGATTTATCCATGATAATTAAACTTGAACATACAACCATTTGGCATATGCACAAACCAGAACCCATGCTAGAAAATCAGCCGAATAAAATTCTCTATGATTTGAGATAAAAATGGATCATCTAATCTCAGCCAGAAGACCACATCTTGCAGTAATTAAAAAAAAAAAATGACTAAAAAAATAAGAACTTGCCATCCAGTGGTTTTTGTCGTTCCGGCTGACAACCTATCAAAAAAAACAACTGATACTCCGATCTGGAGAGAGAACTAGATAAACTGTAGAACATAATCGATACGTTGATAGTTGGTACGCTCTCAACCATCTTCAAAGGTTTGGAAAGATTAAAACAACTAGAAAACCGTAAAAGAACCGCAACCATTTAGACTAAAGCAATATTGAGAAAGGGAAGAATACAGAGAACTGTTTGGGAAAGTCCAGTTGTTTGGTGCTGTATAATACACCGACTGCATCTGTGCAGAGGGTTAAACCCCACTCCTGGAACGAGTGTCCTAGATATGGCAAGGATCCAGACATGGAGCTTTGGGAAAAACAGATTACCCCTTTATTGCTATAGCTCCCGGTTTCACTCTACCTGGTGTGGTAGCACCTGATCGGGTCCTATCAATAGGACACATACAACTGCTTGATATTTAAAATACGTGAAGACAAATGACTTACGCGAATATGAATTGTTTGAAATAGAACATTTCTGTGTTTAACTGTGTTTAAACAAATGTCTGATGTTTAATAGAATTGTTCATTATACATGGCAATACTTGGAATCATTTAACTTTGTTGACTTATGCTAAAATGAATTCATAGAAATAGAACATTGGATCATTTAACTGTGTGTAAACAAATGGTTGATGTTTAATTTAACTTTTAGTGATACATAACAATATTTGAAAACATTCATATATATATATATATATATATATATATATATATATATATTTAAAAACAGAATTTGGTATTGAATAACTAACAATGGTTGATATGCCATAAAACCAAAACAAACCAAAACCGACTTGGAGACCTGAGATGATTTGCGGTCTGTCAGACTTAAGTGAAAGACCATCGGTTAAGTTAGTGGGGGGAAAAAATCTTAAGACGAAATAGGATTTCGAGACACAAATGGATCACATAATCTCGGCTAGACGTTCAGATCTAATAACAAAAAAAAAAAAAGAAGATTTTACGCAGAATTGTGAACTTTGCTGTCCTGGCTGACCACAAAGAAAAGTTGAAAGAAAGTGAAAAGAAGGATGAGTACCTTGACCTTGCTAGGGAATTAGAAACATTGTGGAACAAGGGAGTGACGATTATACCAATTGTCATTTGAGCTCTTGATAAAGTCACCAAAGGAGTATTTAAGGACGAGAGAACTTGGAAAAATAGGACGAGTGGAGACGATTGAAACTACTGTATTATTGAGATCAGCTAGAATACTGAGAAGTCCTAGAGACTTGAGGAAACTTGCTGTCACTCAAACTTCAGTGAAAGACCATCAGTAAAAATATTTCCAGCAAAAATAATAATAATAATTGCAATTGGTTTGATGAGGGAATAAGTGGAAAACTGACTGTCACCATACACAATTGACTGTTATGACTTTTGAATATTTACAAAACTCGAAGGAACCTTTGTAATTTTTCAATTCAAATATTTTTTTCTTCAATAGACACCTACACTCGGTCACATTATGATAATAAATTTATTTCCCTCCTGTTAAAAACATTGATATAAATCAATGCCCTAAAAAATAACAGGATTTCTTCAGATCAAACAACAAAAGGGATTGAAATAATTGTTTTAAAATTCACAACCAGAATAGGAAATATATTATAAAGTGAGCCTTGAACTTTAAGTAACACTATGTACCGAGTTATTATGCCATGTAAAACAATATCCCGTTTCATCATGCTTCAATATATATATATACCAACCCCTCCATTCGGGCAGGATATGACACAAGGTCAATTTTTAAGCAGAGTTTCTGAGTTGAATTCAGGATTTTTTCTTCTCTTAGACTAGTTGCCTCACCAAGGCTGAAGAACCTAGTCTGCCCTACTATTTATTCATAGCTGGAGGAAGAATAATTGGATTCATACCTTTCACGAAGGTATATTACTATGTGAATGTAGCTGTAAATTTTTTCCTTTGTAAAATTTGAAGTATGATGCTGCTGTATGTTGTTTTACATGCCATAACTTGATAAATATTGTTACTTGAAGCTTAAGGCTTTCTATATTATATAGGAAAAATAATTTTTTTTCACTTGTCCGGTTGTGAATAAGAAAAATATTTTAATCCATTTTCTTATTTGATCTGAAGAAGTCCTGTTAATTTTTTAGAACAGTCATTTATATCAATGCTTTGAACAGGATGGAAATAAATGCTTTATCCTAATGTGACCGATTGTTGTTTTCTTTTAAGAAAAATATTTGCTCCGTTGATTTTATTCATATTGAGCTATTGACCGGGATTATTTAAATTTAATATTCTATTTTTGAATATTTTATTGGTCCTGTTTGGAATTATTCCTATCTCAGGATCTACTGGACTGAATATATATATATATATATATATATATATATATATATATATATATATATATATATATATATATATGTTACGTTGGGATAGATAAAAGATAGTCATTATAAATTATTGACAGTCAATTCTTTTCGTATGAAGTCGTCAAACCACGTGATCAGATTTGATTCGATATCCTAATGAATATCTTGATACGATGTTTGCGTAGTTGAGAAACTGATATTCACTTAGTACTGTGACACTGTGTCTACGCTTTCCTAACTTTTATAAATATTTACTTTCAATGATACTGAGTACTCCATATTTGCAAATATAGCAGTAATCTACTATATATATGAGCGCGCGCGCGCACGCACACACACACACACACACACACACACACGCACACACATACACACACATACACACACAAAGAATCATGATGAGAATTTTACAAATATATTGACAAATAGCTACAATATTCCAAAATGGTTTTCAAAATATTCAAAAGTTCTTTGTTTTAATATTATTTATCAAATTACGTTTGCAGTAACCATTAAAAAGAAAAAAGAAACTTCATGAAACTTTTTTAAAAAGTGATCGGAATAAGTGAAATAGGTTTATCTGAGTAAAAGAAATGTAAAGAAAGAATCAAACTGGATTAGTGACAAAAAGTCTTCTGTGTCTATAAGAGGACAACAAATTGGCTTGAGATAGAGAGCTTTCTTTGGAATGCTGAGCGAATGATAGCCATCAAATACGTCACGTGATGCGTCCGGGCCATAACCATAAGCGAAGTAACCTAAAAGTTAGATGCCATTTTCTTTTCTCTTTCTATTTCAGGAAGACATGTCATCACTTAAAAAAAGTGTTCTATAAATTCTAGGCAACTCACGTTGAGTAGACATCAACTGAAAATCAGTTGAATAGTATCTTTTTTATAGACATCAGCTGTGGCTGAAAAAGATGGAACACAACAACTCACATGGGTAAAATCTGTCCATTTTCTGATTTTGATTATCAGTGTCTTTTAGATAAATTGATATTTTAAAGTGCCAGTTCATTGAGGAGAAGATTCAAATTATATTTTTTGTTATCAGAAAATTTAGTCTTTACGTTGCAGAAATAATCATATTTTTCAATTGGCCTTTTCGCACTAAACAGAAAAATGTTCTAAAAAAGGTTTCAAATCTAAATGAATCAATATCAGTTTAACATGTAAAATTGAAAGCAAAATGAATGATTATATGTATTACAAAAATACGAGCATAAATAAGGCAATTAAATAGTTTTGTGTACTTCAGATAATCACCAAGTTAATCAGTCTGGCTCACGTCTAAAAATGTAGTCCGTCAAAACGATTCTAATATGCCTACCTGCGAAACATTTACTTTAGCAAAGTACATTATATGTTGAACACCCAGTTGGATTCAAAGATTATTCAGTTGCATGAAGTCCATAAATATTTTTGATAAACCTACACTCCCCAACTATCTTGTTTGGCTCTTTATTGTATTTGATTCAATATCTTTTTGTGATAAATAAGTATTCCAATAAGTATGCTTATTAGTGTTTTAGGTTATAAATATGTATTTCAATAAGTATGTATTTAATTCAATAAAGCTTTTTGGCTATAAGTATTAATTTCAGTATGTATGTATTAAATTCAAAAAGTTTTAAATATTTAAATAACTACGTATTTAATTCAATGAAGTTGGGTTTTTTTTCCGGTAATAAGAATGTGTTTCCATAAGTATGTAAGTAATTTGATTAAGTTTTTTTTTTCGCTTATAAGTATGCATTTCAATTAGTATTTATATAATTCAATAAAGTTTTTTTTTTGTTTTTTTTTTTTTGGTTATAAGTTTGTATTTATCTCAGCGATCCACCAGAAGCAAGATACGACTTACATTCATTTTTTAAGAAGATACCAACAGGTGTGAATTCAGAATGTTCCTCCTAATAGATCATTTATCACACAAAGAATAAAAAAACCTAGCCATACCTTATATATAGCCATACCTGGCTATAGTAAGAGATCCATGAATTTCTAAAAGATATTACATAGGCGTAAAATGCAAACAACTTCGTCCCGAATTTGACCTCGTTTCACCGCATCGGTTTTCTATGATGATGACTGTTATGCTACGATTGCCTTCTTTTTCTGACAGTAGGTTAAACACCGTAGCTGATTAATGTATTATATAATAAGCAATCTTATTTGCTCAGTAATGCAGTATTGCATTTATTCATGACGACTAATAAATCGAAAGGATGCACATAACCTTTTTAGGCCGAATGACAATCAACAATGTTTAAGAGTAAGATACATTACAAGAATATTATTTTTATGCTGGAAAAGAAAATGACTAAAACGAGAAAGTGGAGCGAGAAATGGTTACATCTGGGGTGGGGTTAATAAAACTGTCAGAAACTTTACTAAATTACAACTCCAATAATTTATTTTTTTACAACTAGTAAGTTAAAAAAAAGGATGCATCCATGTTGGTTCATTTCATCTTTGATTTTATCTTCTTCAAAATATGTATTCTTTTCATACATAAGATTCTCTCATCTTAAAGACGCAAAACAACTTGATCCGTTTTATTGCATTACGAGGGAAAGTAGAGCTAATCCACCCTATCATATGTCTTTAATAATTTTCTGATGGGAGACTTCCCCTTTCATGGCAGTTATCAGCTTTTAATATTAAATCACATTTAAGTTTAATAATATTCCTCTTATACCGTTATTTTTACAAAATTTGTTTATCAATGAGAACATTGTAATTAGGATTTGGGGCCAGTTAGTCTTCTCTGTTAAATGAACAAATAACTATGCAATAATGTATATAAAATGAGCATTTTTACATTTCCTCTATGTGAGTTTTTGTTGTTTTGATTGATTTTTGTGATATTTCTGCACGGACAAAAATAAAAAAATTCTATATCAAACTATAAACTACTAATATCCCAATGCAACTTAAATTAAAATTTTGTGTCATATGAAAAATGTATCAGTTATATTCCTATGCAAGTTAAAATTAAATTAAAACTTTAAAACTTATGAAATTTTATGAAAAATAAAATACGCATACATCAGTCTAATTATATTCCTATCCAAGTAAAACTATTTAAATTTTGAATCTTGCGAAATTTCATCGAACTGACTAAAGACTTCTGAAGAGTTTTAAACGCAACAGATGATTCCCAATTAGTAATTTAGAATACCAAATCTGCAGATCTTGAAAAAGAGACTTTTTATTATGAAACGTGCTGGATTTGTTCCTAAAGTAGCACGTACAAGTGATAGTGCAATTTATTCACAAAAAAATCAGTCATGTGATTTCCATCATTTAATGAATCCTGTTTTTCGATGCACATTCAATTGTAAATACTAATGAACAAGGAAAAATGATAGGATCATTGGAGTGTAATTTCACATTTTTGGCCATTTATTAATAAACATATAAAACAGATAACAAAATTTTTTATGTCATATCCGTATATATTCTCTCCAATTGCACATAGATAAAATTTAATTAAATTATACTCGAATATGATGTGAGAAATCGAAATTCAATTTAAGGCACATTCGCATTTATTAAGAGACTCACAGTGTCTGATGCAATGATTGTTGAACTAACTACATTAGTTTTCAAGAAATTATAGCTGAGCTAAAGTGTAAAGGGAACACACACACACACACACACACAATCATTATTGAAACAGATTCCTCTATTATTTGGGTAGCACCGTGGACACTTGCAAGCACAGCCACTCACCTATCTCTTACTAAACACACAGACACGCACACACACACACACACACACACACACACACACACACACACACACACACACACACACATATATATATATATATATATATATATATATATATATATATGGTACCGGTTACATAATGGTTAGAGTTTTTTCTAATGGTCTAGGAGACTGAGATTCAATCCCAGGTCGAGCCATACCAAACACTCAAAATGTTACTGTATGCCTCTTTGCTTAACACTCAACCTACTAAGGAACAGATCATGTGCAAGTGGAGCTATTGAAAAGGGCCCCTTCGAGTCACTGTCACCAACGGTAAGCCATCACACACACACACACACACACACACACACACACACATATATATATATATATATATATATATATATATATATATATATATATATATATATATTCAGATACTTCTGCACAAGTTGGACGAGACCAAAATGAAGTTCAACAGGTTTGAATACAGCTTTCCTTAGTCAAGATTTGCAGGTTTAAAGAGTTTTGTCTTCTCTAGTATTTACCCATTGCAGAAGAAAGAATGCTAACATTGATTCTTTTCCCAAGTTTATTGCCGCTATAAGCAAACAGACTCATTAGAATTTGAACTCGATTGACTGTGTCAAATTTTTACGAGTGTAACTATTACACCATAAGATAAGTAACTCTTTCTGAATTGTACATTACTTTAACGTTTATGTATTAAAATACAATCACCAGACATAACTCAAGAAAAAACTGTACATATTGAGCTTTATCTAATTATACCATGTATTTGTAATAGAAGAAACCGGTAACGAAGCTGTAATAGGATTTGAAATATCAGTT